>JAJIBD010009031.1:0-52212 GCA_021461705.1 Cryptotis parvus | reverse complement strand
GTGATATCTATAATTGGCCCAAATGGCTAAGAGTGGGGTAAAAGAGGAGTTGGGAGGTTTAAAGGTAGATTTCAGTTAAGGGGTTCTTGGAGACCCAATGATAAGTGCTGGAGCTGGTATTTGAGGGCTGAAAATGGAGAGCAGGAGATGGAGTCACGGGGCGTGTTGGTGAAATCTGTAGGAATTGTGCTGGGTGCAGAGGTGCGTGTCATTTAATTCTTAGATTTCCGGCTTTTTAGCTTAGCAAATAGTGGTGCAGTGCTCTTTAGTAAGATAAGGAAGAAAGTATATTTTGCCTTAGTTCAACTTAGAAATAGGAATCAGATGCAAGTAGGAGAGGCCACCGCTGAAGAAAGGGGTTGGAAATCATTTGCAAAGAGATGGTCTTCAAAAGTATAGAAGCAGATCGAAGCGTCCGCCCTGGTTCTGGTTAGAGAAAATTCCAACTAGGCCCACTAATGACCCAAGGTGGCTTTTGTTGGAGTGGTTGGTTGGAGACTATCATGTTATGCTGATTCCTTCAGAGGCTTCCCATGGAGCAAATTAGGGCTTTTGGATTTTTTAATTGACTTTATTTACTTATTTGGCATTTTGGGTCGCACCTGGCAATACTCAGGGGTTGCTGCTGCCTCTGAGCTCAGAAACTACTCTTGGCAGTGCTCAGGGAAACATGGGATACCAGGGATTGAACCCAGGTCAGCTGCAGGTAAGGCAAACACCCTCCCCTGTGCTATCACTCCTGCCACTGTCTTTATCTATCTATCTATCTATCTATCTATCTATCTATCTATCTATCTATCTATCTATCTATCTATCTATCTATCTATCTATCTATCTATCTATCTATCTATCTATCTATCTATCTATCTATCTATCATCTGTCTATCATCTATCTATCTATCTATCTCTCTCTCTCTCTATCTATCTATCTATCTATCTATCTATCTATCTATCTATCTATCTATCATCTGTCTATCATCTATCTATCTATCTATCTATCTATCTATCTATTTATTTATTGCAACTGCATTACTTATTTGACCATTCTTCCATGCTGTGTTTGCAGTTCAAGTCACCTCAGACACGTGGTCCTGTTCTAATTCTAAGGCACCACAAAATGAGACTGAAGACAGCAACCAATTGGCATATAGCAGGAGGCACAGGTTTTCCCTCTGGCCCTGTATGGTCCCTAGATCCTTCCCCTGGGAATGATCCCAACCACAGAGATGGGTCTGGCCCCCACCAAGAGAAGTGTGTGTCTCACCCCAGTGAAGCCTACAGCTCTGAGCTGAACCTTGAGGCCAGTCAATTTATGAACACAGTAGGTGGATGTGCTATGTAAGAGCTGACCTTCAGTTAAGTTAAGGGGTTCATGAGGAAGCTCTGGAGTTTTCAGACCCTTTCCTCCGGTCTTTGCTAAACACAGCCTTCACTTGGTTGTTTCACTTGTCTAAAAACCTATTGTATATGCTTGTTTGGAGCATCTCCACTGGCTCCCTGGGATGCTGCAAATTCACAAAGGATGGACATAGGAGAGCTCGTGTTAGTCCCGGATCACAGGTGGTTTGGGGAAAAGATTGAGGAACTTGGGCCAACTGACTATATACATCCCAGCTCCCCATTTACTGTCTCAGGGTCTGGGGCCAATACCTTAACTGGTCTGTGGACTTATTTTATTTTATATATATGAAAGTAGGGCAATAACTGCCTTTAACCAATAGGGTTAAGTTCAATCACATATGTAATGTGCTGAGAATAATATATCTGCCACACTGTAAACACTAGAGAAATATTATCTATGTTATTTTAAATTTCGTTGGTTTGGGGTCCCATCTGGTGGTGCTCAGTGTGGCAATTTGCCACAACAAACCCAACTGGGTTGGCACATTTGACCTCTATGCTGGAGAGTTGGTTGCAAAGACTGAGACAGACGATGCTGTGGCATGTCTAGATGCCAGCTAGCCTGGACAGCCTCAAACAGAGGAAGAAGCTGCCATTCATTGAACACAGTGTCCTGCTCCCCTCCTTGGCTCCCAGGCTCTAGACATGTGAGCTACTGTTTTCCTTAACAGGTACATTAAAAGTTAGTTAGCAGGCTCACCCAGACTTAACAGGTACATTAAGAGCAAAGATGGGGATATTTACATGGCCAGTCGGTAGCCACCATTATAGTATAAAGTCTTGACAATGTCCTACTTTATTCTTGCCTGGGTGCACATTTGCAACTCATTTACTAAACTAAACTAAACTAAACTAAACTAAACAAAAAACTTGTTAACTCAGGACTATCCCAATCTTGTAGTTTTTATTAGGGGGCAACTGGGATAATTTCTCATACTCAGGCTACTCCTGGTGGTGTTGGGGGACCATGTAGTACCTAGGATCCCACCCAGGCCTCCTGCAAAGCTTCACACTCTCCCTCTGAGCAATCTTTCATGTCTAGCTATCACTAATTTTCATACCACGCTTGGATTGATTCCCTGAGTGAAAGAGGACTTTATTATTATTATTATTATTATTATTGTTGTTGTTGTTGTTGTTGTTATTATTATCATTATTATTATTTTATTTTATTGTGGTTTTGTTGAGGATTGTGCAGTCTCTGACTTTGGGGACTTTGCCCTACCTTTCTCTTTTTCTGTAAAGCTGTGTCTAGGACAAAGAGGACTTGAGTTGTGTGAGGACTTTGAAATCACTGGTCAGTGTATTCATTTTTCCCAAGTCCTTTAGTTTGCAATTTCTCTATCACTGAAAGGAAATTAGAACTTGACATGATAAGAAAGTTAGATCAACAAAAACAAAAACCTTCGATCAGGGAGATTGGATAAGAGAGAAACGCACAGACTTCTCTAGTCTGGACCTCTAACAAGGCCGCCTTTTGAGGAAAATGCCTGCTGATGACTCAGTTTATCTGTAAAAGATGAATTGAGCAGAGGCTAAGCATGAAAGAAACGGACTAATAGTGTGAAAGATGTGATAGGAAGGAAAGGCATTCACTGCCAAGATTGGCCTGGTCCAAGAGAATAAGGAAGAGAATAGCCCCAGCCTGAATAATCTCATCCGATCATTTGGTTGATGGGCGGCTGAGGGGAAAAGCAAAAGATTGAAAAGCAAAGAAAAAGAAGTCAAAGGAGAGACAAGACTCCATCTGTCTGGCTTTCAAGCTTTTCAGCAACATAGCGGGTGTGGGGTGGGGCGTTGGACCAGAATGACCTCTGTGGCGTCTCCCAGGGGGATTTGTGCGCTGGTTCAATTTTATCCTGGAGCAAAGGGGACATAAGTGAGCATTGCATGCATACACGCATTCACACACGTGCACGCAGAACAGCCACTCAGGAGCAAACCCAATTCCTTCTTTGGTGATGAGATTTTAATTTGGGGAGTCCCTTGTGGCCACGTGACCCTTTGGTCCCGCCCTTCTCAGTTTGACTTTGGAGCAGTGAGGACGTCAATCAGCTGGGAACAGAGCCCGCCCCAGCCTCCTGGTTTGGCCCCACCTCAATCAGGCGGATCCTCCTGACAAGGGAAGGAGACGCTGTGCGCTCCTCTTTCGAGGCAGTTGGGAAATGGGACGTTTGGGGAGAATGAGATCCTGGCAGGCAGGTAGGGAACGGCACCCTCGGGAAGGCGGCTGAGTGTGCATTACACGGGCAAAGAAAGCAAGCTCTGTCTGAGCAGGAAAAAGTGGCAAAAGACAAAGAAAAGTAAGTAGGGCATGGACCACAGGTCTGACTTACAATAGGACCTGGAGCCCAGGGAGGCGGCCAATGCAAAGCGACAAAAGAGTCCATTGTGTGCTTTCCGAGTACCCAGAGTAGAATTGCTCTTGGTCATTTTAAGGAGCAGCCTCTTATCAGGGATGGATTGATGGATGGATGGATGGATGGATGGATGGATGGATGGATGGATGGATGGATGGATGGATGGATGGATGGATGGATGGATGGATGGATGGATGGATGGATGGATGGATGGATGGATGGATGGATGGATGGATGGATGGATGGGATGGATGGATGGATGGATGGATGGATTGATGGATGGATGGATGGATGGATGATGGATGGATGGAGGATGGATGGGTGGATGGATGGATGATGGATGGATGGAAGATGGATGGATGGAGGGATGGAGGATGGATGAATGGATGATGGATGGATGGATGATGGATGGATGGATGGGCAGAGTGTGTGGAGTGAAAGAGAGAGAGAGAGTGTGTGTGTGTGTGTGTGTGTGTGTTGGACACCAGAAAGCGTCCATTTCAGTTTCTTACTACTTTGAGCTCATTTTTTCCTACCTGTTTATCGATTCCTTCAAAGCAAAAAGTGAAAAAAATAAAATAAAATAAGAAAGGTGTGTGAGTAGGTGGGAGGCAGTGGCCAGAGATAAAGGGGTTAAGACTTGGCTTGCGTGCTGTGGATTCTGAACCTCCTGACCGCCTCTTGGGAGACCCCAACACATACCCCTAAAATCAACTAAATAAGAAAAAGGTTTTGTACTAAAAAAACAAAAGCATTTTGTACTGTAAAATACTTCGCACTCTAAAGCACTCAAAAACTGCAAAGTGGATTATTACTGTCCCGTTGTGGCTATAACAAACAGCCACATGTTTAGTGGTTAAATCAACATGAATAATTCTCCTAAATCTTCTGAGGGTAGGAAGTTTGGCATGGGTGATCCGGGCTAGAATCCAGTTGCTAGCAGGACTCTTGGTTTCTGGAAATTCTGCAGGAAAGTTCATACCTGCAGAATTCTCTGCTTGTCGCTGGTCCTTTGCTTTCTCCTCGCCCTGCAGCTCCAGAGCCCGAAGTTTCACAGCTCTTTGCCCCTTCATCATCCATTATCCTCTCCCTTCCTCTCTCTCTCCCTTCTCTCTCTTCTCTCTCTCTTTTCTCTCTCTCTCTCTTCTCTCTCTCTCTCTTTCATCTCTCCCTCCCTCTCTTCTCATGTAGCTAATTCAGGAAAAGTTCTCCAGTTTTCAGGACTCAGGTTAAAACTGAAATTGCAGGGCTAGAGAGATGGTCCAGTGGGTTGGGCTCTCAGCTTGCATGTGGCAAACCCAGGTTTGGTCTTTGACATCCCATAAGTTCTGGCATTTCAGAGCATTGCCAGAAAAAATTCCTGACCGCAGAGTCAGGAGTCACCCCTGAGCGTTGCTGCATGTAGCCCCAAAACCAATACACCAAAATCACTTAGAAAAAAAACTCCCCATCTTGAGGCTTCTGATTTCACCCATCTCCTTTGAGTTTTTTGCTGTGTATGGTAAAAGATTTCAAGGTTCCAGGTATTTGATCTGTGATACCTTTACTAGAGCGCAAAGAGAACTCTTCCTCTCACCGTGGAAATACTTTGCCTAATCAATCAATATTGAAATAAAGCCCCATGGAGCATTTGGTCTGTGAACCCAAGGCAATACTGATTGATTTTCATAAATAGAGAACACCCAGGTCATTAAGTGAGGGGTGACACACACCCTAGGGACCAGCCTCCTGAATGTCTTAGTCACTCCTCGCCCCTCCCTAAAGGTAACTGCTGCCCTGACATCCTTTATTAAACACATTGTGTTGCCTATTTTGAACTTTTTTTTCTTTTTGGGGTCACACCCAGCAATGCTCAGGATACTCGTACTCTTCGCTTAGGAATGATCCCTGGTGGTGCTGTAGGACCATATGGGATGCGGGAGATCAAACCCTGGTCAGCCGCATGCAAGGCAAACACCCTCCCTGCTGTGCTATCGCTCCGGCCCCTATTTTTGAACTTCTGTAAATGATATCAGGCATTGTGTACCATGTTTATTTTGGTTTGAAGGCCACACCTGGCAGTGTTCAGGGCTTTCTCCTGGTTCTAAACTCAAGAACCCCTCCAGGCAGGCTAAGGGGACAACAAGGGATGCAGGGATTGAATCTGGGTTGGCTATGTGCAAGTAACCTACTGGCTGTGCTATCTTTTCCAGTTCCTCGAAATATTCTTTTAATACTTAAGTAGCTTCTCCATATTTCTTGAGATTCACATTTCCAAGTGTAACAGTAATTTATTTAATACTATCATTCCATTGACTAAAATACCAACATTTGTGTATATATATATATATATATATATATATATATATATACCCCGATTTACATTCTGAGTTAGAATTAGGTACTTTTATGTATATTTTGGCACATGTATATTTATTTTTGGCACATACATAACCATGTTTTTTTCTCTCAATACAACCCTGGGATAGAAATGTATTGCTGAATTACTGAATTACCGAATAATTGCTGAATTACCAGTTATGCATATGAGCCACGTTAGTTGATAATACAAAAGAGTTTTCATTTGTACCACTTTTGTCTCTCTCCAGCAGGGTCTGAGGGTACTTGTATTATTTATTTAATTTGGTTTTGTTTTGTGGGCTACCTCTGATGGTGATCAGGGGTACTCCTGCCTCAGTACTCCGGATCACTGTTGGTGACACTCAGGGAACCAGGACTTGAACCTGGTCATGCAGCCCATGAAATCCATGCTCAGTCCTTTGAGCTATCTCGTCAGTCGTGGAGGACCATATTTTCATGTCTAGGCTGACTTGACAAAAGTTTTGCTAACATAATTTTGTCCTCGCTTTCCCTCTTTACTATATGCCTTTTTAATTTTTTGTCTGTTGAAATGCCCAATTATTATTAGTAGTAGTCTTAGTATTATGATTATTATTATCAATTTTTGGTGGGGGTACCCATACACTACTTGGGAACCCAGGGGCCACTCTCCTCAGCCCGGCAGTGCTAGGCTTGACCATTAGGTGCTTAACCCTGCTAATGGGTTGCTCGGTGTTGTGGGAACCACTAGGATAACAGCTGGCAATGCTTGTGGGAAACCTATAGGGTTGCAGTAGAGGTTGGAGGGACAGGAGGTCCAGAGGCTGAACCCAGAGCCGTTCTCATACATACAGGATTCTGCGGTTCCTCTGTAGACATATCCCTGGTTGCTGTCGTCTTTTGAAGAATATTTCTACCTCCTGTTTTGTTATCTTGTTGTTTCACACTGGTTCTAACTCCCAGAACAATGTTAAGCTCTAGTGAGAGTAGCTGACATCCTGGTCTAATGTCTAATAATGGACTAATGCCATTAGGCACCATGATACTATCAAGTTAAGATACACACTTTCACCACCTTAAGGCATTTCTGTGTTTTAGCAATATTTTATCTAATGCCTTTTTAGCATCTATTCAGATCACCTGCTTTCTTTAAGCTTGTAGTATTTGGAATTATAGTTTTTCTTTTCTTTTTTTCCATATTTTTTTATTATAGCACCATGAAATATAGCGTTACAAAGATGTTCATGTTTGGGTGTCAGTCATACAATGTTCCAGCACTAGTTTTTTCTTTTAATATTGAATGCATCTTAAATTTCTTGAGTTATGCCCACTGAATGTGGTTTATTATTCTTTTGATCTATCACTGGATTCTGTTTATTGGTGCTTTATTTTGCAATTTTGCACTACTCTGTGGGATTGATCTGTCTTTTTTTCTTTCTTAAAAATAATTTTATCATTGTCAGCTTTACAAAGAGAACTTAAAAGACTCCATGATGCTGGGAAATTAGTCAACTCTGACACAAACTCTATTTAGCTCTAGCTCTTTTTTGGTAGATGGGAAGGGAGTGGTAACACTTAAGTTGTAGCCTTTATTTCCTTCTATGTTTATTGATCTATTTATTAAGATTTTGGGCCTCTGGAGCAATAGTACAGCAGTAGAGCATTTGGCTTGCATGTGGCCAACCCGGGTTCAATCCCCAGCATCCTATAGGGTCCCCTGAGCACCACCAGCCGTAATTCCTGAGTCCAGAGCCAGAGTAACTCCTGAGCATTGCCGGGGTATGACCCCCAAAAAAGCAAAAAGAATAAAAAGATTTTGGGCCTCATTTTTATTATTTTTTTCTGGATACTAACACAAGAAGTTAAAAATTAAGAACTAGCATGGACTTAGTCAAAGAATTTTATCATAGCTTTCTTTCTCTGCATCTGAGAATCCAACACAAGCAAACAAACAAGAATAAAGAGAAAAGTACAAATAACCCAAGTTGTGTTGGGGCCATAGCAACAGTGTTCAGTGAACCCGGCAGTGCGGGAGTTAAAGCAGGAACTCCAGCATGCAAAGCTGCAGTCAAGATCTTTGGGCTATTTGCTCAGCTTATTTTTTTCTTTTCTTTTCTTTTCTTTTTTCTTTTCTTTTTCTTTCCTCCCTCCCTCCCCCTCTTTCCCCTTCCTCCCTCCCTCCTTTCTTGCTTCTTTCTTCCTTCCTTCCTTCCTTCCTTCCTTCCTTCCTTCCTTCCTTCCTTCCTTCCTTCCTTCCTTCCTTCCTTCCTTCCTTCCTTCCTTCCTTCCTTCCTTCCTTCCTTCCTTCCTTCTTTCCTTTCTTTCTCTCTCTCTCTCTCTCTCTTTCTTTTTCTTTCTTTCTTTCTTTCTTTCTTTCTTTCTTTCTTTCTTTCTTTCTTTCTTTCTTTCTTTCTTTCTTTCTTTCTTTCTTTCTTTCTCTCTTTCTCTCTTTCTTTCTTTCTTTCTTTCTTTCTTTCTTTCTTCTCTCTCTCTCTCTCCATCCCTCCTCTCTTTCTTTCTTTCTTTCTTTCTTTCTTTCTTTCTTTCTTTCTTTCTTTCTTTCTTTCTTTCTTTCTTTCTTTCTTTCTTTCTTTCTTTCTTTCTTTCTTTCTTTCTTTCTTTCTTTCTTTCTTTCTTTCTTTCTTTCTTTCTCCCTTCCTTTCTCTCTCTCTCTCCCTCCCTCCCTCCCTCTCTCTCTTTCTTCCTTCCTTCCTTCCTTCCCTCCTTCCTTCCTTCCTTTCTTTCTCTCTCTTTCTCTCTTTCTCTCTTTCTCTCTTTCTCTCTTTCTCTCTTTCTCTCTTTCTCTCTTTCTCTCTTTCTTTCTTTCTTTCTTTCTTTCTTTCTTTCTTTCTTTCTTTCTTTCTTTCTTTCTTTCTTTCTTTCTTTCTTTCTTTCTTTCTTTCTTTCTTTCTTTCTTTCTTTCTTTCGCCTATGCTTCTTGTTATTCTTATCATCATCATCATTATCATCATCATCAATTTGGGGTCAGTGATTTGCTACACTGTTAATAGTAGTAACATTTCACACAAAAATTTACCATGACCACATCCTTTCCCTGAGTGGTCATTCCTGCCACCGTTTTCCCAGTATCCCGTCCCTCCATTCTCTCAGTGCCCCCATTTATCTTCCTGCTGCTCCCCCACACCATGGAAAGCTTCCAACTGAAGACCAATTCTCAGTTTCTGTTTCCTTTGGACATTTGTTATCTGGCACATGAGAGATCATCCTGGGTCTGTCTCTCCCCTTCTAACTAGCCTCACTCAACTTGGTACTTTTCAGATCCATCCGGGTAGCAGCGAAGTAGCATGGTTTCAGCTTTTCTTATCGCCAAGTAATATTCCACTGTGTATATGATCCAATCATCTGTTCTTGGACATCTGGATTGTCTCCGGATTCCCAGTTCCTTTATTCTTTCCCTTAAAAATTCCTTTTTTGGGAGCCACACCTGACTGTGCTGGGGCGCACCTGGTGGTGCTCAAAGGACCATGTGGTCTCCGGACAGAAGCAGGGTGTCCGGCACACAAAGCCAGCCCTCGCCCCTAGAGCCAGCCCACTAGCCTCATCTCTTCTCACCCATGCTCTCTAATGAATTATTTTTCCCAGTTTTTACTGAGAATTTATTGACATATAACACATAGAAGTTTGAGGTGTATGGTGTTTGATTAGATACATGTATAGAATCACTACCACAATGCAGGTAGTTAATATAGCAGGGAATTAGTCACTTCCTTTTCCTCTTGTTTGGTGGGGCTCAGGCACAGCCAGCAGTGCTCAGGAGTAAACCCTGGAGATGCTCAAGGGATGTGTGATGCCAAGAATTCAATCCCTGGCAGTCCCCTGAACACAGCCAGGTGTGATCCCTGTGTACAAAGACAGAGTAAGCCTGAGCACCCCAGGTACGGCTCCTCTCCTATGATCCCGCCACCCCCCTCACCCTTCCCCCGACACACACAAGTGGCTCTTTATAGACAGGGGCGAGATACACTTTGAGTAATTTGTTTTGTTGGGAGGGCACATTCGGTGAGGCTCAGGGATAACTCCTGAACTCAGAAGTTACTCCTGGTGGTGCTTGGGGAAAATATATGGATGCTGGGGATTGAACCCTGGTTGACCTAGTGTAAGGCAGTGCCATACCCACTGTGCTATCCCTCCAGGCTCAGCAAGATGCACTTTTTTTTTTTATTTTTTTTTTTACAATAACAAAAACAAAAAAACAATGGTTTGGTTCCCCCCCCCCCCCCCCCCCCCCCGGTTCCCCCCCCCCTTCCTTCCTCTCCAGACTATGGATTAAGAACACTGAACTTTCTTTTCCTTTTCTCTCCTCTTCTCCCTTCTGTCATCCTCTGCCCACTATTCGACTTTTCTGTACAGTCTATCCAAGCTATAAGAAAAGTTTGCAGCTGGCTATTTTAAGAGTGTTCACTGTCCAGATATTTAACTTGAAAATTCTATTTAATGGGTGAAGAAAGGGATGGCTTTGAACAAAGCACGAGGTGGGGGAAGGGCAAGACCAGTGATCTGAAGCATTTAGGTATCTGAAAGGACATTTTGACAAACGGTTTTTAACCTTCAGAAAAGATCATTAAGAATCTAATAGTTGTATAATTCCTTTTGTTATAGATATCAAGGTCAGTACTTTTTACACAAAACTGTTAATAATGCCTGATTCATATGTAACCTTCATGTTTTTGAAACAAAATTCTTATTTTTTGAGACTTGAGAGGAATTAGTCTTTTGTTCAACTCAAGCTATAGATTGGAGGCGGGTGGGGGCGGGCAATGAACTTTGATTTTTTTATACATCAGCCTTCATTTTTTTTTCCTGGCGTTTTTGCTGTACTACATATCTGTTTGGTTTTTAAAAGCCCTCAGCTTTTGCACAGACACTATTTAGATGCAAATAAGTTCATTTAGCCCCAAGGGTTCCTCTTTACCCACTAAGACACACAGTGAAGGGAAGAGGGGGGAAGTTCTTTAAAAAAAAAAAGACAAATAACAAACAAAATGAAAAGAATAATAGCAAAATAAAACTTTTCCTCTTTTCATTTGTTTTGATTGTTTCTTTAGCGATGCCAGGGATGGGTCTTAAGTGAGCAAAGCAGATACTTTCCCATAGATGCACATCCCAGACCCTAGCCCCTGGTTTTTCTAGTTTTGGTGACCTTCTAGACAGTCTTCCCCCACCTCAGAGGCAGGACGGCTTAGTGTTCAAAAAAAGCAGCAAGTGCCACTGACCAGGCGTCTGCAAGTCCAGTTGACTTAGGATCAGTTCATAGTGGTTCATAGTTGAGAAACACAGTAAAAAAAATTCAGAAAGTTGTAACAGCTCAAGTATGTGTCCTGCTTACATGGTGGTACCTGACGTCTTTAGACGTTCTGACTCATGTGTTCAGTTGCATGCACTGGAGAGAGAATTGCCTGACATTTCTCTGCACTCGCTACCCGTTGCCCTCCTCCAGATGGAGACTCCTTTTCTCTGGTTCAGCACCCCAACATTATATTGGTAATCTCTTTTGCACCTTTGATATTAATTCTTACTAGAGTGAGAGTAGCTAGTTCTTCCACGGTTCTGGATATTACTGAAACTGTGTGCATACACATATGTATATGTATATCATATATATATGGACATATATAGATAGATGTTTTTATAAAAACATGAAAGACAATTTTCTTTAACAGTTTTCTAACACTCTTTGAAGTCAAATTAGAGAATCCTTGACTTATAAGTCCTATTTTATGGCATTGCTTGCAAAAAGTTGAAATGAAAACATTCTTTCATTCTAGTAGAGATTTATGAAAGCTCACAAACTATAAACCAATGGAATAACATGCAGCCCTTATATTTAATTTGAAAAGTCAATGTGTAGAGGTCGACTCACTCAACAGGCATGCACTAAAGTCTGCCAGTTTGGTTTCACTCCCAACCTGTATTGTTAAACAACAACAGGTCCATCTAAAACCCACTTAGGAGAGAAATGCAGAGACAAAGACAGAAAGAGGCAAAGAGAAAGAGAGGAAAAGGGGGTACCTGCTATTGAGGCAGCTTGCGGGTAGGCGGGAGGGGTGTGGGTACATTGGTGGTGGGAATGAGGCACTGGTGGAGGGATGGGTGCTGGAATACTGTATTACCAAGAACCAATTAAGAACACCTTTGTAATTGTATGTCTCCACGGGGGTATATTAAAAAATTTAAATGAATGAATGAATGAATGAATGAATGAATGAATGAAAACCCACTTAGGGAGAATATTTGAAGCCTCGGCAATAGAAGTCCTGATCTAGGCTATGAGCTATCATTGCGCATCTGCTGAATCTGTGAAGGGCAGAAACTTGATCTATTCTCCTGTGCTGGAACGACACCTGACTCACAGGCTCATTCCCCCACAGGTTTTTTTAGTCCATTTTTTGACTGTTACCTGGGACATGGCTTTTGCTATTCAGGTCTATTGTCATAGATAATAGACCTTAATATCCATCCTCTTAAAAACCCTGAGGGGTAGGGAGATAGTTTAAAGGGGCTGAGCATATGTCTAATATATGAACGCCCTGGGATCAGTCCCCAGCTCTGCAAGTACTCTCTGGATGGCCCTGATGGCGTCAGCACTGCAGGTCCCAGACTGAACCTGCAGGCCTGAACTTGCTGAACATCACTGGGAGTGGCCCCAGGCGCACCCCCTCAGCTCCAATTTCTTGAGTAATTTTTAACATTTACTTTTCTAAATGACACTTAGACATAGCTTAATTCATTTTTTAAAAAATCTATTGACCTTTTAAGTGGGATTTTTTATGATCCATTTGTGGATGAATTAAGAGATTATGCTTAGAATAATGAAATATAACATACAAGAACATGCTTCAATAGTAAGAAAAGGGTGTGGCTTTCCATTTACTCCTTCACCTTGAGTCTCCAAAGCAATTTAAAGATGCTATACTTCACACAAACACATCTTTGTTTATCATGTTGTATTCTCCTTTTCTCTTCCCTTTTTCCTTCACTGGCTTTTCAGTTGTAAGGGTTAGTAATGATTACATTACCAAGAGTATATCATGCCTAGTACCAGAGGCAGTGCTAACATTACAGGATGTTCATTAAGTCCATGGATGAAATTTGAATTATAAATGTTCTTCCATCCGGTCACAGAGCCAACATGAGAGTTCAGAATAGAAGCATGTGTAGAATCACTGTGTACCAGTTCCCAAAAGCAAACGTCCTTGTTCTTCATATTCTTTTCCCACAGCCTCTCAGCCCCCAGCAACAGAGCTGAGAGATCAAATACATCATTAGAAAGACCAGTGACAGGGGCTGGAGCGATAGTCCAGTGGGTAGAGCATTTGCCTTGCACAGTGCCGGCCTGTGCCGTCCTGGGTTCAATCCCGGCATCCCATATGGTCCCCCGAGCACCGCCAGGAGTAATTCCTGAGTGCAGAGCCAGGAGTAACCCCTCAGCATTGCCAGGTGTGACCCAAAAAGCAAAAATAAATAAATAAAAAGAAAGACCAGTGACATTCACATCTCCATGGGAATAATATAGTTGACAGAATTACCATGAGGAATTCCCTTTTGGAATTTCCTTTCTGTTAAGAAATAGGAGCAGCCTCTTTAGCCCATGAATTCTTGATAGCAAAAGGCATCAGAGACTTTAAACCAAGCTCCGGCTCCCTCCTTCCTTGACTGTGGGTGATGGAATAAGATTCAGTGGTCAAACATCTCCAAACTCCATAGAGCTGTACTCAAATCAACTCCATACATCTCCATAGAGCTGTACTCAAATAAACTCCGTACAACTCCATAGAACTGTACTCAAATCAACTCCATACAACTCCATAGAGCTGTACTCAAATCAACTCCATACATCTCCATAGAGCTGTACTCAAATCAACTCCATACATCTCCATAGAACTGTACTCAAATCAACTCCATACAACTCCATAGAGCTGTACTCAAATCAACTCCATACAACTCCATAGAGCTGTACTCAAATCAACTCCATACAACTCCATAGAGCTATACTCAAATCAACTCCGTACAACTCCATAGAGCTGTACTCAGATCAACTCCATACAACTCCATAGAGCTGTTCTCAAACTGGAAGTGTTCTCAGGGCTTGGGTTGGGGGAGGGAGCACTGGGGAGGAAATGCCATGGGAAGTCTTGGCAGCCAGGACATAGTACTGTCTGGATCCAGGATACTGTACTGTCTGCCCTCCCAGCTAGGGGCTATGCCCCCAAGGGCCAGCGGGCCTAACAGTGGGCGAGGAAGTGAGCCCTTATGAGGCTTCTCCAAAATCCCTGTCCTCTGAGTCTGTCTTTGAAAATGATGGTCACACTATAAGAATAAAAACTTGGGCCTGATCTGGGGGGAATGGAGTGCATGAAGAGCAATGAAAAATAAAAATAAACAATGTCTGTATCACTGTCTTCCCATTCATCATCGATTTGCTCAAGTGGGCCCCAGTAACATCTCCATATGTCCTGTCTCATGCTAGTAGAGCCCAAGGGCATCTGCTTGCTCCAGGAACATAAAGAGCCTCAATCCATTCCGGAATGAGGTCTATAATTGTTGCTGGTATTTGGCATATCAAATACAACACGGGTAGCTTGCCAGGCTCTGTCGTGCAGGTAGTATACTCTTGTAGTCATCTCTAAGTCCAGCATTTATCAATGAACAAATAAACAAAGGGTTATACCAAGGACTAATCCCTTCTTCTGAGATTATCTCTTATGTAAAACACTGGAGAGAGAGGGGGCTGATATAAAGTAAACATCTTAATTTCATGGGCCTCTTGAAATCTACATGGTACCCACAAGGTCCTTCTTATTATCTGCACCAGGGTAATTCTGAGTATCTTGTTCTCCATATACTGAAAGGTTCACACTCACCTGCATGAGGGCAAGCTAGTATGATCCTTCCTATAATCTTTTTTTTTTTGTTTGTTTTTTTTTGGTTCACACCCGGCGATACTCAGGGGTTACTCCTGGCTCTTTGCTCAGGAATTACTCCTGGCGGTGCTCAGGGGACCATATGGGATGCGGGGATCGAACCGGGTTGGCTGCATGCAAGGCAAATGCCCTACCCTCTGGGCTATCGCCTTTCTATAATCTTAAGGATAGTCTCAATGTAGCCAGGGTGGCAGTCTCCTGGTAAATTCTAACTGTCCCATGGGTATAGTGGGTATAAAGAGGAGCTATGCCCAATCTAGATAACATAGAAGTCTTAGTAGATGTATAATAAGTCAGAAATTATTCAGAGTCAAGGTGACTTCTGTAACTGCCACACCCTCTAGCAGGGTTTACATAGAAGAGAAATCTCATTAGAATGAACCTTGGCTTAAGAACATGTAAGCTGTGAGTGGGTAAAACAGCAAAGCTCCCAAATTAGCTAAGCCTGTCATCCAACATAGTGGTGTTTATTTATTTATTTATTTATTTATTTATTTATTTATTTATTTATTTTCTTTTTGGGTCACACCCGGCAATGCTCAGGGGTTACTCCTGGCTCTGCACTCAGGAATTACTCCTAGCAGTGCTCGGGGGGACCATATGGGATGCCGGGGATCGAACCCGGGCGGCTGGAGCCAGCCACATGCAAGGCAAACGCCTTACCCGCTGGGCTATTGCTCCGCCCCCAACATAGTGGTATTTAAATAAAGTTAAAAGAATCACTTTTTGGCTGCCTGCCAAAAAATAAACAAAGTGAAAAAAATATCCCGGGACTGAAGAGCCAGTACCGTGTGCCAAGCACCTGCCTTGCATGCAGCAGATCTGGGTTCGAGCCATAGAGCCACATGTGGTCTCCTGAGTGATCCCTAAATGTCACCAGGAATGACCCTTAAGCCCAGAGCCAGGAGAAAGCAAGGTGTGCTCCCTTCCCCAAACAAAACAAAAGAAAACACCTTTTAAAAATCATCAAAAGAATCCACTGTGTCCTACTTAAGCAGAGAAATGGAGGGTTGCTTCTCATGGTGCTTGGCTGACTACACAGCCATGTGAAACGCGAGAGAGTATTTTATTTCACATCTTTTATTGCAACTGGGCATTGATCATTACAATTATGCAATTGTTCCATCTGTTTATTTTGAGGATCAAGGATCAGAGACTCCAAGAGTTTCAATGACACTTTGTAATTAGATCATCCTAAGAGAAAGAGCTGGATTGAGGGGAAGACTAAGATCCTTGGTATTCTCTCACCTTGCCATTGTTCAGTCCCATATAACTGTTAATTACACGTATTTTGCTATTCAAAATTATTTGGTGTTAGATTGGGTGAAATGAATCCAGGTTTTGAGTTTAACTATAAGTTAATTTTCAGACACTGAGCACTTCCCTAGAATATTTTCAAAATCTATTTCAACATCTTTTCCCAGCTTATGTATTTTATGTCAGGGTCAAAGAAGATAGCAATCACTGTTGACCAATACCTTATTATTTTCCAGAAAGTCAGGCTATTAACTCTTACTATGTGCCTAACTCGGGCATATCATTCTAAAAAAAGTCACAACTTTAAGTTCTTTTTTTAAATCATAAAATGTGTGAAAAAGTATCATTTTGGCACTTCACATTGTGATAACACACCTTGCCTCTCAACCGACATTCCTGCAATTTTTGACAAATTAGGATAGTCTAGCAATTCATTTTTGAAACTTTTTGGGGCCGGGATCATGAAAGATTAAAGTACAGAATATAAAACCAGAGTAAAAAATGTTACATAATCAACTAGTGCACAGAACTTCAGCTTACATCCTCCAGTTGTAAGGGGTTTAATAATAGACACAAATAGAAATGACCAGTTATACATCATGTTTAATTTACACAGTCAAGCTGGTCTATTTCTGACCTAACCCTTCATCTTTTCATCTCAAAGTGTTTGTTTTGGGGGCCACACCCGGTAATGCACAGGGCTTACTACTGGCTCTGTACTCTTGAATCACTCCTGGCAGGGTTTGAGGGACCCTATGGGGTGCTAGGGATTGAACCTGGAGTCAGAACCGAGGGAGGCAAGTGCCCTGTCTGCTGTTCCATTGCTCCAGCCACTCATTTCAACATGTCCATTGCTGAGCTGGAACAGAGTGTCAGCAGTGGAAGAATAGACGAGATCTCTTACCTCTAGGATGGAATTGGCGGGAGAATTGAGAAGTGTTGCAATAAACGCTATAAGGCAGCTTGGGAATGAATCTCCAGGAACCGAGGAACAGACTTCTTTAAGACTGGAAGGATGAGAAAAGATGAGGCAAGGCAAGGAATAGAACTGAAGAGATGGAAAAGCAGCAGGAAAAGGGGGAAGGTCTGCCTCCCTCTGTCGCTCTCATTCATTGCTGTCCCTTCCCAAAGGCCAAATTACCTTTGGCTACTTGAGACGCTACATAAACTGTCTCTCCTGACAGCAGTGGCCTGCTGTCTGCAGCCAGAGGAATCATGTTCACCTTATCAACTCCTTTTTCATGCTCATAACTTAGTTATTTTTATTTTATTTTATTGAGTCACAGTGAATAGATGATTACAAAGCTGTTTGTGATTGGGTTTCAGTCATACAGTATTCCAACAATCATCCATCCACCAATGCACATTTCCAATACCAATATGCCCCATTTCTCTCCCATAACCCGCCTCTATTTAGCTCTCTCTCTCTCTTTCTCTCTCTCCTTTTACACATTCTGGTTTGTAATACAGACACTGAAAGGATATCATGTACATTCCTTGACCCACATTCAAACTCAGTTTTAGTCTAGTATAACTATTTCCAACTACAATTGTCAAAATAGTCCCTTCTCTACCTTACCTACCCTCTTCACCCCACATATATTTAGTAAAATCCAACCATTGACATGTCCTCCTGGTCCTTATTTACCTTGGCCGTGGATATTAATCTCATACCATTTTTCTTTAGACAGATTGGCCATCCTGACAGCAGAGCCTGGCAAGCTACCTGTGGTGTATTCGATATGCCAAAAACAGTAACAATAATGTACCTCATTCCCAACAAATGAAGACATTATTGACACCTGCTCGAGCAAATAATGAACAACAATGGGAAGACAAGTGAAGACAAGTGACAAATGATAAGACCATCTTTCTTTAAAACCTACCAATGAATGCTGTTATTCTATATCTGTCTTCCTTCTGACTCATTTCACTCAGCATGATACTCTCCATGTCTGTCCATTTATAGGCAAAATTCATGACTTCATTTTTCCTAACAACTGTATAGTATTCCATTGTATAGATGTACCATATTTTCTTTATCTAGTTGTCTGTTTTCAGACACTCAAGTTGTTTCTAGATTCTAGGTATTGTGAATAGTGCTGCAATGAACATATAATTGCAGATGGTGATTCTGTTGTCTGTTTTGAGGCCCCCAGGGTATATTCCCAGAAATGATATTGCTGGGTCAAATGAGAACTCAATTTCTAGTTTTTGGTTGATTTCACTTAACCTCTCATTACATGATTACTTTTTCTTTTTTTACTCTTTCTCTTCCTCCTCCTCTTTTTGTGATAGAAATAACTGGGTAAGAAAAGGATAGAGGATGTATCAAATATTAAACTGATAAGAGCAGATAAAAAATACCATGATAGCAATATCCAAGGCCAGACAAAACATGAATCAGGAGGTCTTGTCAGTGGGTAGAACCTACTGCAAATATGTAGGAGTTAGAGATTAGGCAATACAGAGAAAGGAACAGTGTACTAATAATTATTGTAAATGATAATACCAGCGTAGAACTGAGCATTGAAAGTAGGCAAAAGGATATACATGATAACCTCTAACTGTATATATTGCAAGCCACAGTGTATAAAAGTAAGAGAGGGAGAGAGAAAGAGAGAGAGAAATGAAAATTGGCTGCCATAATGCAGGCTGGGGGAGGGAGGGAAATCATGGGACATTGGTGGTGGGAAATGGGCACTGGTGGAGGGATGGGTGCTGGAACACTGTATGACTGAACCAATATGAACACTTTTGTAACTGTATATATATCTCATGGTGGTATAATAAAAAATTTAAAAATAAATAAATAAAAATTCAGAAGGAATGGGAATTAAAAAAAATAAAATGATAAAATAAAAAATAAAATATAAAAGTAAAAAAATTAAATAAAAAATTTAATTTTAATTTAAAAAAAAGATGAAAAGGACTTTAGCAATTCAAACTGAGTCAACTTATATAAAAAATAAATTTTCCATCCATCCCCTCTCAGTTTTTTCTAAAATTGTACTTTTCCCTCCAGATTTTAAAAATATCTAAACTATGCAACATTTAAGACAGAAAATATATATGTGGATTTACATTATATATATATAATTAAAATGGCATGGATTTGTATTTTATAATGTGTGTGTGTGTATACATGAGGAACATCAATTTAAAGAAAGCATCCAAAGGAAGCAAGAAATGGCTCAATAGTTGATACATCTGCCTTGCCAGCGAGAGGCCCGAGTTCAATTCCTGGTCCTGTCCATATGTGCTGAGAACAAGCTCAGCTTTGTACCTGGCATTGTTTTTGGCTGCTGGCATGCTGAGTGATTTTCTCACACGAGAGAGCCCACCAACTAAAGGCAAATACCACAACTAGTAAGGTGTATAAACACCATGACCAGGAGGGAAACTCCCGGTGGGCCTTGAGGCCATGTGTGTGAGCACTGTAAAGTACATGTTCTAGCCCTGGCAGACTGACACCAGATGTGTGCCATCCCTGGTCATCATAACTGCGCCAAAGGAGGGAAGAGAAGGGGGAAACAAGAGCTCAAGGCAACTACAATGAGCAGCTCCCTGAGACCTGCCACCCAGAATAAGAAGTAAAATTCTCATTGCTTCTTCCTGTCCAAAAATTGTTATTCCAAGTCTTTTCATCTATGTCACTCTTGCTTTGGTTGATATGAGTCCATAAGGGGTACATTTTAAAATGTCGTTGTTTTCAGATTTATAATGATATGCTATGCTAGCTTCAATAAATCAATAGGTGAAATAGCTAAATTTATTTTTAGATTATGATTTTTAAATTTTTTTTTATTTTTACAATTACAAAGATATACAATTAAAAAGTTCATATTTGGGTTTTGGTCATACAGTGTTCCAGCACCCATCCCGCCACCAGTGCCCATCTCCCACCACCAACATCCCCGGTTCCCTCCCCCCCCCCCCCAGCCTTTTTGGTTTGTTTTTTTTTGATTATGATTTTTTTTAAATTTTTTTTTGCTTTTTGGGTCACACCCAGCAATGCTCAGGGGTTACTCCTGGCTCTGCACTCAGGAACCACCCCTGGGTTTGGGGGTAGCCGGGGTCGAACCCGTGCAAGACCAACGCCCTCCCGCTGGCTATCCCGCCACAATTTTTTTATTTTTTATCTTTACAATTACAAAGATATACAATTAAAAAGTTCAAAATAGCTAAATTTAATCATGAACTTCACCCATTTTTATCAGTGACTATACTTCTAAGATTTGTCCGTGTCACTGTATGTGATTACTGTCTATTATTTTAACTCACTACTGTATGGTTTCCACCACAGGAATTTGTCATAATTTGTCTTCCGATCAGTAAACACTTTCCCCTCTCTATTCAATTGTCCCTTTCTTTTTCTCTCCCTCTCTCCCACTACACCCATCCATCCATTCTTACAAATAAGATTCCTATGAACATTCTGGGTTTGTTTATTATGAAGCATGTATTTTTCCCCAGAGCATATATAATGTTCTTTAGGGTATATACCTATGATTAAAAACTAATCATAAAGTATATAATTTACTAACTTTAAAAAATGCTATCTTGTCTCACAAAATATTGTTTTTTTAAATAAAAGAATTAAAATCAATTATTTTATGGAGTGTGCTAAGTTTCTCAAATGGCAGCTAGTTAGGGCTGAAGTGATAGTATAGCAGGTAGGGCCTTGCACACAGCCAACCCGATTTGATCCCCAGCATCCCTTATGGTTCCCCAAGCAACAGTGCCAGGAGTAATTCCTGCATGCAGAGCTAAGAGGAAACCCCTGAGCATGGCCAGGTGAGACCAAAAAAAGACAAAGGAAAAATGGCAGCTAGTTCTGTTAAGGGGAAGAAACATGCAAGTCAAATATTCTGGCAGGAAAGAGAGAGAGAGAGAGAGAGAGAGAGAGAGAGAGAGAGAGAGTCACACAGATAGAGAGAGTCACACAGATAGAGAGAGACACAGAGAGAGAGAGAGAGAGAGAGAGAGAGAGCTAAAGGTTTTGGCAGCATATGTGCCCAGCCAGCCTCTTCCTCTTCCCATCTGCCCTACTTGGGAAATCACTAGAAGCCGAATTTGTGCAATCCCACCCTAGAACTAATGAAATCAAAACCTGGGAGCTTACAGAGATCCAGGGCAGATTTTGTTTTTCCAAGCCTCTGGGTGATCCTTGTAGATGGTAAAGTCTGAGACTTAATGCCACTTTTTTTTTTTTGCATAGACAGGGCCATCACTGCATAAAGAGAAACAGAAACTTCCACCCAACAGTCCAACCATGAGCACTTGCTGATTTTAGGGTCCAGCAGCACTCATTGCTGGTAGTAGTTGTTTTGTACCCGAGTAATGGAAAGTCTTGGAACAAATATTTTTATTGCAGTCTAATGGGGTTACATAAAAGTAATCCTTGTCCAAGGCTCCCTGTGATTGATGAGCAAAGTATTTGTAGGACGACAGGCTTAGGGTGATGTGTGAAGAACAAAACCACAGTTATCCATTTTTCTGTTGGCATTGGCAAGGAACTTGTTTTCTCTTCAGCAATAAAAGAGAAGAATGTATGTATAAGCCTGTCCACATGGTGCACCATCCAGGTCTTAGATACGTGAAGCAGGGCCTAAAGACAACTCCAGAAAACAGTAGACTTGGCTGAAATCCAGACCTTCTCTGATGCTCTAGACTGGAGGTGAGGAAGCCTTTTTGGGGAGATGCATTCGGTCCCCACTCCAGGCTGAGGCTACTGGGGCACCCAGAGAAGCACAAGTGAGCCCCCAGCCTGACTAAACAGGGCCCCAGCAGCCAAAAAAACCCCACACCACAATCACCACCATGTCCAAGGTCCGACTCCACTGCTCCCAATATCTCCAGCCAGAAATTGATCCCTTGAGAAAACCTTTTCTGAACAAGGAAAGAGACCACAATCTGGGAGCTTTGCTGGCCATGTGCTACTCTGAGACCTCTATTTCTACCATAAACTTGCATACACGGAGCCCACGAAGAACAGCCGTGGCCAGCATGGATTGCACCAGCTTGTGCCCCCCCACATGCCCCCACCACCCGGTTCCCAAGCATCCGCTTCCTTCATTTTTCACACCACAACGTGACAAGAGCTTGTTTCTTCCCCTTGACATAGAAAGGAAGGGAGCTCTGGCTCTGAGGCTACCAGGTTGAGGGAGCAATCCAATGCCAGGGACATTGGCCTGGAATCTTGGCATTCCTGCTGTGTTCTCAGGCAATCAAGCTGCATTACACTCCTGATTAAGGTCCCTGGCGTGGAGCAGCAGAGAACAGATCTTCCCTCTCACCTTGCAGACGTGGAGGCCTCAGCAAAGAGCAGATGTGTGGATTAACTATGCGAGGCAAGAAGAATTGCTTGGGATGTCTGGGGAGGAGGAGGGTCAGAAAGGATGGTGGAAAGAATGGATTTTCTCTGGGTGTACAAGAATTTATCTCCATGCATCAGGCTAACATGCTTCCCCCCAACATTGGTTGCAGAGGGAAGTTGGAATTGGGTGCAGCCTCTTCGCTGAATTACAGCATCCACAGTGACTTGTAAGACACTGCTGTTTCTCCTTCCAGTTTTTATGTTCATTTATAATTGGGCCATGCTTAGCAGTGCTGAGGGTAAGCAGCACTGAAGGTTTACTCCCAGCTTAGTGCTCAGAGATCAAATTTTCCTCCAATTTAACCCAGAACTGGTCGAATCTTTTTCTGCAGGCTGTGTCGGGGCCTTTTTACCCTGGAAGTGGGATTGAGTAGGAGCCCTTCCTTAGCCTTTAAGCCTGGTTAAGACACCAGAAGAGGGGCGGGAGTGATAGCACAGCGGGGAGAGTGTTTGTCTTGCGGGGCCAATCGGGTTTGATGCCCGGCATCCCCTGTGGACCCCCAAACACTGCCAGGAGTAATTCCTGAGTGCAGAGCTAGAAGTAATCCCATGAGCCTTGCCAGGGGTGACCCCAAAAGCAAAAAAGTGACATTGGAAGAGATCAGTGTGTCCCCAAAGTCTGAGTGATTGCAGGCACTAAGCCACCAACAGCATCTGGGTACAGGCTATAGAAGCCAACTCAGAAACTGTGTTTGCACTCAGAACAGGCAAGGTGGGCACACCCAGGCTGTTTTCTACGCTTAGGGAAGCACTGCAGCCTTAATCCCAGCGAAGACGCTGAGTTTGTACTAAGTAATGGTTTTGAGTGGCTCTTTGGGTGGGCAGGAGAGTGGGGCAAGTATGAAGGTCTCTAAAAATTGAGTCAAACTAATATTTAGTGTTTAGTTGATCATTTGACATCCCGTTGCTCGACATCGATTTGCTCGAGCGGGCACCAGTAACTTTTCCATTTGACCCTATCACATGCCAGTGTAGTCCAATGGCATCTGCTTGCTCCAGGAATATGAAGCACTTCAAACTGTTCATTCAGGGTCTTGACGAAGAAGTCTGACCATCTTGTAGGTGGGTGGCCCCGTGATCTTTTGATGTCCCACGGGATCCAGTCGGTAACAGTTCTAGTTCAGCGGTCATCTCCAAATCACATTACATGTCCAGCCCATCTGATTTTCAACACCTTGGCAAATGAGACAGCGTCCCTGACTCTTGATTTTCGATGGAGGTCAGAACTCCAGATTCCTCCCCTCACTTGAGTGAGTCATGATATTCCAAGCATAGCTCTTTCTATTCCTCTTTGAGAGACCGAATAGCATTCTCATCCTGCTTTTTTAAGGCCCAGGTCTCTGAGGCATATGTTAATGCAGGGAGAATGGTGAAGTCGAAGAGATGAGCCCGGAACTGGAGATTCTTTGTCCTTTTTAGAGATTTCTTCGATGCTCTTGAGGGTGTTCCTGCTGCTCTCTTCCTCCTGCACAGCTTAGGTTTTAGTCGTTCATCATGTTGACTTCTCGACCTAGGTACACATAACTGCTGCATTCAGAGATGTTTGTTCTGTTGCAAGTGAATGGGGCCTCTGGAACTAGTTCGTTTTTCATGAACATTGTTTTGTTGAGATTCAGCTGTAGACATACATTTTCACATTCTCAGTTGAAGTCAGCCAGCATTTGTGCCGCTTGGCTAATGTTTGGTGTTATTAGAACAATGTCATCAGTGAAGTGGAGGTGGTGTAGTTGCTCCCATTCCTTCCCATTCCTTCCTATCCTAATTGTCGCGTGACGTTCTTGAGGGTGGCGCTGAAGAGTTTCAGACAACCATGCGAGCAAGCTGGCTTCCAAAAAGGATTCAACACAATCAACCATAACAACAGTAACCAAGCTCATTGAGGTTTGTAAGGAGTTCAAGATGCCACTCTGTCTAACGTTCATTGATTTAAAGAAAGCCTTTGATTCTGTTGAGACAGAAGCGGTCATCGCGCTAAGCCAAACAGGGTGTTCAAACCCAATACATCAAGATCCTTCGTGAGCTGTATTACAGATTCGCCACCAAGTTCTCACTGTTCTACAAGGAAGTGATTATTGATGTCAAATATTTAGTGTTGAAACAAAAAGTATGACAGTTCATATTTATTAAATATGATGGTGCTAAAGAGCATATACTAATGTCATTTACTTTTCTTTCTTTTTGTTTTGGTGAACACTGCAGTCCTTAGGGACCATGTGGCACTCGTGGTGCTTGAGTAATATGCGGTACCTGGAGCTCAAACATAGGACTCCTCCGTAGCATGATCCATTTGCCTAACCTTACCTGCATCAATTCAATAAATCCTTAGGACAATCTCAAAAGAGATGAGTTACAGATGCTAAAGTGGGAGCTCAGAGGGCTCCAGTGATTTGCACATGTTTATAATGGTAGGAAGTCGGGAAGTCCTGATTTACTCTCAGGTCTGCCTAGTGTGATACCTGGCTACTAGTCTCTTCACTGTGCTCTATTCTCTTCATGCATTCATCCACCCATCCATTCATTCATTCACTGATTCATTCATTGAAGACATCTTTAACATCCACTATAAAGTAGTTATATGTTATTGGGGGCTACAGAGTGAATGAAAGAGATGCATTCTCCCCCTCATGGAGCTTATTTTCCAAAAGAGAAACTATAATAGACAAAGTAAGCAACATGACTATGCACTGCAATTAATGTCATAGCCCCTAGCAACTATCTGAAATTGTTTAAAATGAAGTCATCCTTTAAAGTATCTGCAATAAATGCCAAGGTCCTGTATAGTTTCCTTCCATTGATTTGTCTATTTAGTGTATAGCAGTCTAAGGGAATTCCTTTACACTTGGCCATTTCATATCTCTAGAGTTCTTTCTAAATAGAAACTGAACAATGGCTTCGTTATTTGGGGTGTTTTTGAATATTCTACATGCAGCCTTTCCAAAATCCAGGAAATCTATTCAAAGGATCAGGGTTCTCTATAGTTCTGTAAAATATTATTCCAAGACTTGAGCCCAGAAGCATTAAAAATTGGCCCCAGGAGGAGGGGTAGAATTAGCTGTGGGAAGTCTTTCAGCTGGAGGGGTGGAGACCTTGGCCTGGAACACACGCTCTTCTTCCACGTGTTGTAGCTGTGTGAAAGTCTCCAAGAACAAAGGCAGAATGCTTTCAACCCATCATTTGGGAGACAAGTATATCAGATGAAACGTGATCTAAGTGGTATTATTATATTCTGCCATTATCATTGTTCTGCATGTACTTAGAAGATTTCCATCTGAGCTATCTTCTCTGTCTTTATGTTCATAAATACCTGGGAGGAAGGGAGGGGGTGATGTGAGTATTCCCATCAGTTCCTAAACAGCATTTGAATGAAAATACCTGTCTACCTGGAGTTTAATTAGATTAGCATCTCTAATGGGCTCTAGGTTTCCCAGAGATAGGCATTAAGTAAACATAAGGTATTATTATTGTTATCATCGTGCCATTACATTGTTGTAATTGTGTGGATTCTCCCATAAAGCTCCTAGGACAGGATCCTAGCCCACCCCATTATGTGTTTAGTGCTTGGAGCTCAGATGAAAGACACGTCACGAGTTTTCCTTGTGCTCAGCAACACCATGATGATGGGTGCATTTATGATTATTAAAGAGTCACTCGAGGTTTCAGACACGTCTCAACTGTGTCTCCAGTTCCATTGTTGAATGTTTCCAGTGGGGTAGCAATATCCTGGCCTTCCACTTCTGTTTGTCTGTTTAGGGATCCTGGCACTCCCTGGGGTAAGAGGGAAACAAGCAAGATTGAGCAGGATCGTGGTTTCTTATCCTGGTTGGATCTGAGCCTGGGAGAGACCAGAGGCCCCAGTCCTGACAATCAGATACAGGCAAGTCATTATGTTTAAAACCAGCTTTGCAGGACTTCTCAGCTGCATTTCCTACCTGTAGGGGCTATAGATGGCTAGACTGAAAGTGATTCAGAGGGACCCTATTTCAAACGGAGGAAGAAAGGAATTGGGGGAGATAGTTCAGAGACTGGAATGTGCAAAGCCCAGATGCCATCCTCAACACTGCAAGGCCCCTTGAACACTGCAGGGTTAGCCCTGGAGGCCTGCGGGCCTGGTAGTCCCCAGCACCTTTATTTTTTATTTATTTATTTTTTTGGCTTTTTTGGGTCACACCCGGCGATGCTCAGGGGTTTCTCCTGGCTCTGCACTCAGGAAGTACTCCTGGCAGTGCTCGGGGGACCATATGGGATGCCGGGGATCGAACCCGGGCCAGCATGGAGCCGGCTGCGTGCAAGGCAAATGCCCTACCTCTGGGCTATCGCTCCGGCCCCAGTCCCCAGCACCTTTAAACCCAAACACATTGCTTCATTGGACCAGCGCATTGAACCCTTTGTCCCTATTAAGCAATATCTCTAGAAGCAGCCCCAGGGCCCCTGAGCATTGCTTAGGAGCCCTCTCCTCCCCTTAAAAAAAGGAAAAAGAGAAGAGGAGGAGGAATGAAGAAAAGCTATAGAGCCAAACAGCACACTGGAGGACCATTTTCTGAGATTAGAGCAGTTGATTCATCACGAAATGGGGCAGTCAGTGAAGCTACCTTCAGATTCCTTTTGGCAGGTATTAATACATCCCAAGACTGATGTTTCCAGCGATGACATGTTATTTTGGGCTTTGTGAGTTTGGACCTGCTCTTCTTTCACCTGGCTGTACTCTGACAGTGTCGCACAGGTCATGTTCATCCCACTGTGTTGTTTCCTGCTTCTGTCCACCATCAGTGAATCCTCCTCATGCTCACTGTCCTCTCAACTGTGCTCACAGATGGAGTTGGAACTGTTGACTGTCAAGTCTGTCCTTGAAGATTTGCATATTCCTCTTCTCCGTCTTCTTGTTGTTTGGTTTGTTTTGTTTTTGGAGTACACTCAGCTGTGTTCAGGGCTTACTCCTGACTTTGCTTAGGGATCCCTTTGGGTGGGGCTACCATATGGGGTGCCGGGAATCAAACCCAGATCGGCTATATGCAACACAGAAGCTGAACAAGTGCTTGATTTTAAAATATCAGATAAGGGCCAGAGCGATAGCCCAGCGGGTAGGGCATTTGCCTTGCAGCGGCGGCCTGTGCAGGCCCAAGTTCGATCCCCCGGCATCCCATATGGTCCCCGAGCACTGCCAGGAGTAATTGCTGAGTGCAGAGCCAGGAGAAACCCTGAGCATTGCCGGGTGTGACCCAAAAAAGCTAAATAAATAAATAAATAAAAATAATAAAATATCAGATAAGGGCTGGAGTGATAGTACAAGGGTTTATGGATTTGCCTAGCATTATGTGCTAGTTCATTATGTGCATTATGTGCTTGTTCATTCTGGTAGCAAATATGCACCCTTGAGCACTGCCAAGGGTCAGCCCTGAGCACACAGCCTGGAATAACTCCCAAGCACTGCCAGGCCTGGTTCCAAACCTCAAACTTCAGATAAAAATGGAAATCAAATTAAGTAGGAAAGATAATGCAGCATGTAGGCTTCTTGCCTTGCATGGAACCAAGCTGGGTTTGATCCCTGGCACCTCAATAGGTTCTCCTGAGCCCTACCAGGAGTCTGGAATAAAGCTCTCACAGCACCTCTGCGTGTATTCCCCTGTTGCAGGACACACCTAAAAGCCTAGGCCTCTGCATCTGCCCTGGATTGCCTCCTGCAGGTCACTTCATAGATTGGGGGATAGTCTGAATGTGGCAGTCTTATCTGACCATGTATTCTGTACTGGCTGGTATAAATATTCTCTCATGCTACCACAAGCATCGTGGTACTAGCTAGATCTTACCAGCATACTTGCCTGGCCACATTGGATCTCTAAGTAATTAGACCAGAGAGAAATGCTGTTTGCCTCCAAGCAAGCAAGCATGGCTCCCCTGACAACTCAAAGGCAACTAAAATACAAAACTACCGTGAAGTAGACGAGACTCTTGTGAAGGCTTGGAGAAATATTTAACTGGCATTAGTATTAGTCTTTGGTACGGAGACATGCCATCTCAGAAACCCCCTTCTCTACCCTATAAAGGCAATTCCAGGCAGATCTTGGCTCAAGACATTAGGTGAGGTGCTGGGAGAAATTACCTAAGGGCATTTGATCCTTCCTGCCAGGGGAAATTACATTTAGCTTATAGCTTCTCCCGCTCTGCTAGGAGGCTTTGAATTGCTCTGGGTCCTTGTAAACAGCCCGATGGTCTCCTGAAGTTGCTATATTTCTATAAAGCTATTTTCCTGTTTTCATCTCTGGATAGCCCAGCCCAGAATGGGCTGGGCTGGGGAGTTTGGGCGGATTTCTAGCTATAAAATAAGCTGCAAGAAGAAAAGAAGCTCTCTCCCTTTTGCCATTTCGGCTTCCCTTGGTGTTTTTGCTTCTCCGTCCTCTCCAGTCTCTGTTTGGCCTCAACACGTGGTGGCAGCCATCTTGGCCTACACCTGGCTGGGGCCTAGCTGGGAACCCAGAGTCCGGAGGTTTTCCCTGCTCTTGGATTGTATATTGGAACCTGTGATAGTAAAGCCCTTTTTAAAACTGCATCGGATTCCTGAGTATTCGTCCATTCCCCACCGGCCGGAGGTAGAAAGGAACTCACGTCCTGGCACTGTCGAGAACCCCAGCAGCACTCCCGACAGTCCCCAAACCAAAAAAATTCAAAATAAATGGATAAAGTAAACGTCAGATGACAGAGCCCTTCACTGACTTCCCATCGCAGAGGTAGCTGCTTTACAGACTCCCGACCAGCACATGGTCCAGAGAAATGACTCAGCAGATCCTCATAAAGTGGCCAGCCCTCACAGCGCAGGATTTCTTGAACATATCGGTAATAAGGAAGTTTCCAGAACTTGCTTGGGCTGGTGCTATCATCATCCTCTGGGTGCTCAGGTCCTGCAGGCTGAGGTGCTTGCTTCTGGCTGGACCTACCACCAGGCCCTATCTGCAAAGGCAAAGCCACCCGGGGCCCAAGAGATGGTACTCACGGCTGCTCCATGGGCTTCAGCTTTGGCTGCAAACAAACCCTCAAACACAAAGGACTGTGACTTGCGTGGCTATCTCCCCTAAATACAGGAGAGTATTTTCAGTGCAGCCACAAGCTGCAGCTGGCCTGGCCTTGGTTTCTCTGCAACTGAGTGCCCTGGCCAGCACTTTTTTTATGGGAACAGAACAAATGTAGCTGATGTGTGGGGTACAAAGGCTCCCAGGGTGCCTGGGCGCCTCATTCTCGGGCCATTCTTTGCAGGTTTTCTGCTGTTGCACTCAGGATAATTGCAGTTTAATTGGGTGACATGAGATGAAAACTGTGTCCACATTATCCAGGATTATCTCTTTTCCCTGAAGCCTGCCACCAGTTAAAAGGAGCCCATTTATCAGACCCGAGAGCTGCCCCGGCTTTTGCTTTTACGAGCTGCGAAGAGTTGGTGAGAACCATCTGGGCGAGGGAGAAAGAAAGGCTGACAGCTAAGAAAAATTATTTCAGTTGTTTATCATGAGGAAAGTTTATCTGATTCTTTAACAAAATGATATGGAGGCTGGCGTGTCGAGCCATGAGTAATGAACACTGACTAAGTTGGCTGCCTCTGCGGCTCGGACCCGGCCCTGCCTCGCCTTTGTGTGGGCACAGATCAACTTTAAAAGCTTCTTTCAGGCAGCCTGAATGCACTTCATTTTACCAAAAGAACTTTGTATTGATAGCTGGAAAAAGGAAGGTTGTTTAAAAAGGAAGGGTAGACAATCGGGACAGAATGAGGAGTTTCCAGGTCTATTATGAGCTTGTCGCCCCATTCTTCCCATCTGTTTATACATTCCCAGCACAATAATGTCTCTCTGCTGTAATATGTTTCCCCTTTCCACTATTCATATTGAAAAAAGCCCTCACATCATGACCACGGTAATAAATACCATAGAAATGTGGGTATAATGTCAGCTTGCATTCTGCAAGATCAAGGTAAACCTAAGGGCTGGAAGAATATTCTGAGGCGAATGCCCATTCATCACCCTCGCGGTCCAGGTACAAGAAGGACCTTGTCATTACATAGCAAAGCCCTTCTGTTGCGCCTGCATTTGTGTGAACATTTTAGCCTAATGCACCAATTGTTAAGTAGGAAGAGCAGTCTTTGAGATTGTCTGTGGCTCTCAATCTCGAGCTGCACCAGGTCTGGGCAGGAGGCGCTTCTATTCAGGAAGAAACAGAAGGCTTTAGTTCCATAAAGCACAGTGTTGTTGAAGGTTACAGGCGATATTGTGTGTCTTTTAAAGAAAAGTTTTCAAAGGGGAAAACTCATTATCTGTCATGGCAACAATGACTATGGAGTCAACATCTGGCAAAACCGTATGGTTTGGAGATGAGGCCTGATGTTAGGAGTGAGCCCTCAATGGACTGCTAATAGCAGAATGCCCTTGCCATGGCCATCTGGATTTTTTTTTAATGTTGGGGAAGTCAACTCGTGGTTGCAAGCCTTCGTTCTCTGGGTTGAGTTTGTATTATCACACTTAATGGCTTTAGGGTTCTCTGTTATTTATGGTTGGTGTTACATTTTTCTCCTGTGGAACAAAACTACAAAATTGAGCACAGAGGAGTAAATTTGCTGGAGGCAGGGATGTGGCTCTGGGGTGTAGGCTGGGTTTGATCCCCTGGCACTACATAGCTACCCCACTACACGCCCGGCACCACAGGGTATAGGCCCAAATCAAGGAAGATGAATTTTAACACCAATTCAGGAAGATATATGCAGGGAAATTCACACTGGGTTGGGGATGAAGTTGGACATTTGTATGCCTGAAATAACTCTAGTCCTCATGAGCACTTTTGTAAATCACAGTGTCTTCATACATTTAAATATTTTTAAAAAGCAAAAAGATAGATCACATTTATGTTCATTGTGGCACAGTACAAATCACCAGGATATGGAAACAACCCAAATTCCCCACGGTAGGTGAATAGATAAAGAAATTGTGGCCTGTATCCACATTGGAATGCAAGAAAAGATGAGATCTTACAGCTCGTGTTAATGGTACTAGAAGAAATCAAGTTAAATGGAATAACTCGTAGAAAAAGAACTAACCCCAGATCATGTCACTCATCTGTGGTATCCAGAAAAGCAAAATCAGGGAATAGATAGTAGCAAGTAACAATAAACCTTTAGGCCTGGATGACTAAACTGAGATTGCCAAGAAACAGGGAAAGTCTGGGGAAGTGAATGTAGGAGGTTAACTAAGAGGGACAGAAGGACAGTGGTGGAGGTTCGTGGGCACTTTGGTGGTGGGTGACTATACCTCAAAACCATAATCATTACTGCTATTGGAAATGTTACCTGGTCCATAATAATTTTTTCAATGTTTATAAATATTTGAAGAAATAAAAAGATAAAAGTACAGGGTTTTAGATCAGCCTTGGAAATAGAAAATGCACCCTTCCCTTTGCCTTCGGGCTTTGAAGACCCCTGCAGCCCAGTCTTCTGCATTCCAGCCCTCACTGCCAAAAAGAGGATCACAGGAGCTGTGGCCAGCAGGGTCAATGGCCTTCAAGCCAAAGACCACAGAGTCTCAGCCCTCGAATGACTCCTGTTTCTGCGGCACGTATCTACTGAGTTCCACATACACTTTTTCTTGTTCGGTCAACATATTAGGAATTACTTTACACTCTCAAAGGCAAAAGTTTGGTGAGCTCAAAATGTTGATAGGATGGAAAGTTTCCGTCTGCTGAGAATATGCCTGACATATGGTATAACATGCTCTAACATGGTAAAGTTGGAATTTACAAGGATGCATCTAATCTGAACTCGTGCTCTTTGTTGGTTTGCTTTTGCCCTTCTGCCTGGCCTCAGCACCAACTCTGCAAAATAAAAGCCCATTCTTTCCTCCACACAGTGGTGATATTTTATTTCAGTCAGTGATATGGACCTTCAAAACAGATGAGGAATATTAGTCAATACAAAAGATTTTCATTCAAGATTATGCACATTTTATGAATATTCATTATGGATGGAGGTCATGTAAGTCATCGACCTATGAAATTCCAGCTTTTCTCTTCTCTGGGAACAGATCTAGTGTGTAACTAATATTCCCAAAGCAGTAACTTCTTGTAGGATTTAGATGCTCTCTTTGTGTTTTTCATATTGATTACAGAGTATATAAGGTTTAGAGAAGCATTTTAAAAATGGCTGTAATTCCTTTAAAGTTATCATTTTGCTGCATTAGAACAATTTGTGAAAGTCTTGAATGAAGGCTATGGCTTAAAAAAATTATTGTAATTTGTGATTTTCATTCCAAGCCACCCCCTTAAAGAAGTTTGAAGTCAAATCTTTTTTTCTTGTGACTTGTTCCCTTTATTCCTGCATCTAGGCTGCATGTAATTAAATGCATTCCCAGGGGTCTATCTACTTTCACTGAGTTTTCTTTCCAACCGAATTGTTTTCCTTTTATGTTTATTTTAAACAACATATGATTTATTTAGAAAGAAAAAAAATGGCATGTCAATGATATCTCAATAAAACTGAGGGGAAAGAAAGTTTAAAGGGAGGCATCACATTTAATTTTCCGCCCAAAGGCATGAGCAAAAAATGAACGCTTCTTGAAATCTCCAAATCTTACTCAAAGTAGAACTCCTAGAAGGGTCTTGGGAGAATACAGTGTGAATGGCTGGAGCACCAGTTTTGCTTGCATATGGTCTTTGCCATCCATGGGGTATGCCTGCACCACATAAGTAGGCAACGAAGAGCCAGGATGCCCTGAGTTCTCAGGGGGCTAGACAAGTACCACCCTCGCCATCCCCTTTGGAGAAATAGGGGTTCAGACATGGACATTCATGTGTGGACTGAGAATCTAGCCTGCCCTATTTGTGGTCCAGGAGGGAGCACTTTATATAATGAGGCTTTTTCTAGCTGACTACTAGTGGTCTCTCTTGATACTTGAGAATTGCTTTTTCATTCAATTATCCCACAGAGTCTGGGGAAATTGTTAATCCATAGACAACAAGAGGAGGAGGAATAAGTGATGGGGTAGAGAGAAGCGAATGCCTCTGGCCCACACATCCTGCAGGGGCTACCTTCTCTCTGTACCTATTTGCATTCACTGATAGACATGGGAACTAAGGAAGCACCTTTGGAGGTAGGGTCCCTTGGATCTGATCTATAGTTAGGATCAGACACCTCAATACTTGGGGGAGAGAGAGGTGACAGAATTCTATTTCCTGATCAAAAAGAAAGGAGTGGAGTAACAGCCATCTTTAGCAGATCCTAAAACCTAAACTGGAGTGGGAATTTCTGTGCATGTTTCAATCCAATAAAGGATCACTTTTGGTGAGTGGGAAGAGTTGCTCCACTAAACCCTTTCGGACGTTTGATCCCAGTGATCCATTATGCAATCACCACTCACACCTGACCCTCTCTGTTATCAACCAGCAGAAATGAATTGGACAAGGAGTATCCACCCTCTCCTGCACAAGAGACTGCCCAGTTGCCCCAGTCCTGAGTTCTTAAGAACATCATTTGTGAAAGACTGAATCTTAGGGGGGAACCAAGATGGCGGCTCTCATGAATCTAGAAGTGCATGGCTGGCTCAAGTGAGAGGAAAGGTCTGTTCCTGAAAATACTCTTTCAACTCTAAAGTCACCCTGCTATGAATGAGATCTACCTCATTGAGAATAAATGCAAAGAAAGGAATGTTTGCCGTCTGGCTTCACAGAACCACCGTAGCCAAGCATGAATTGGCAGATATCCCCTTGAGGAGATGGCGAAATGCTGGTTCATCTGGCATGAAGGAGGACTGCAGTGGCTCAGCCAGGAAAGTTTTAGCTCTAATAAAGTCATCATGGTGTTAGTTAGTTGGTTGGAGCCAGAAGATGAAGAAACCTGATTGGCAAAAATAATAATAATAATAATAATTAAATAATAATAATAATAATAATAATATTCTAATTCAAAATAAACATCTATTGCCTCTTCTGAATAAACAGACATGTTTGGAGGAAGGTGTGTCCCCAAGGAATTGGATTCCCAACTCTATTAGAACTGTGGGGAATTGGATTTTCATATTGAGATCATATACTTGTCCCTACAGACTCTGGCGAGGGAGTGATGCCGTACCGTTATGCTGTGCTTATGTTTCTGTTCCAAAGTACTTATTACAGAACAACCTGCCTCTTTACTAATTTCCATTGAGAAGAACAAGTCTCTGATTCTTCTCATCATGTCTCTGTCAAAAAATGCATTCTGAAAAAATAAATAAATAAATAAAATGCATTCTGGCTTCTGAGTACAAGACGACAGGTGAACTCTCAAAGGTATTTTTGTTTTTTTCCCCTGTCTTCCATCCCCAAATCCTTGGAAATGATAACACATAAGAAAAAAAAAGGAATGATTAAATTTGAGAGAAAAAGGGAGAAGAAACATTGGCAGGACTCAAAAGAGGAAGGAGAAGCCCCGAAGTCTGGCCAGAGCAGGAGAACTCAGCTGTTTCCTGAAAGAAGGAGCTCGGTGGGTACGTTCTTAGTGGGAGTCACAGAGGCTCCAAGCACGGGGGAGGCAACAGAGAGCAGGGGGAGAACAAATGGGCAGGAATGGAGAAGAGTTGAACGGAAGAGGATCTGGAGCATTTATAAGTGTGAGATGGACCCATCACACCTCCCCAGCAACATAGAGCAATGCACGGAAGCCCATCCAGAAACACACAAATATGGTGGGGGGGGACCTTAAAGAAAACGTTGCATGGGAGAAAATCTAGGAAATTGAAGTGCCGGTGGAGACCCAGATCTCCAAGATTTATTTTGTCAAATGGAGATGCTTTGCCAGCTCCCTGCTAGGATAAATGGGCTCTTGGCGAATCTATACAACTCTGACTTCCTGTAGGCACACTTTGAGTGTTCATTACTTTGTTTCATCAGAATTGCTCATTGCAGTGTGATATCCTTTAAGATCTCTCTAGGTGTACCCTGTTATTTGGGGGTACTATCTCAAAGGATGTTTATTAGCAGATTTCTAAAGAATAGCATTTAAAGGGCCATATGATTCATTTGGTAACATTGTTCCCTTTAAAACAATTAATTTCAAGCTGTGATGTGGAGCGCAAAAGCAAAATGCCAGAGGCGTGGTTTTTACGGTTCTTATTTTAATAATCATATGGTAATGTTTTTATTAATACTGTTCATAACCGAAGCTGACACTTGGCCTGATTTAGTTTAATGAGCACCACTTCCAGAGATATTAAGACCTACCTTCAGCCAAGAAAGATTGGAAGTTCCAAAAGAATCAGCCTGAAGGCCAGAGAGATTGTACAGTGGGGAGGGGTGCTTTCACCTAAACACTGTAGTATGTACGAATGGTACATAGAAAAAAAACAATAGATGAACCAAATAATGAAAGCAAAATTTTTGACCATAAGATCAATACTGATTACCCAAGGGAAGGTGAGATGGTGGGGGTGGGGGGGGTGGAGGGGATTAATGGGGATTAATGGTGGAGGGGATTAATGGTTGGGGCCAGAGGGATAGCCCAAGGGCTACAAAGTACATACTTTGCATGTGGGAGGCCTGGGTTCAGGATCAAGAACTGCATAGTCCCTGAACACAATCAAGTGCCAAAACACGGCTGGGGTGACCTCTAAGCAACATGCTGGGGGTATGCCTGGAACATGACTGGGCATGGCCCCCAAACCAAAACAAAGTAGACTGGGCAAATACTAAATGATCAAAGTAGGCTTCTAGTAGTGGACTATTTTGTGTATATATAAAATATACAAACGCCCAATTTGTACAGTAAAAACAAATGTACATACATGAAACCTATATATCATAATGCAAAAGTACTTCAGTAACAAAATTTAATGATAAATGTTTATTAATAAATGCGTGCACACAGGAATGAAAGGATGAGTGCTTGACTCACAGATAGTGCTCCCTTTTTGAAAGCCTCTGGCTCTCAGGAGAAACTTACACCAAGTTCCTTTCCTAGCCACGAGAGTTCCAAAATGAAAGCTTGAAAATTCAAGGCCTCCTAAGATGAAGACTGACCCCAGAAAACTAACTTTCCAGTTCTGATCAAAGGAAACCGCAGGGACACCTCACCTCCTCCGTGACTGGCATTTTATGCCAAATAGACTTCCTGTGCTCGACAGTCCATTCTTAAGTGTGTGAATTTATTTCAGAGTTTAGACTGTAAATAGGGCTCCTTGGAAGCCATAAAGATGAAGACCCCTGATTTACAGGAAGATGTGTGTTTCAATCAGAATATCTCCTTAGGTAGAGACATATCACCCACCAAACAGATGTTATCAAGGGAAAGATTCAGAGGTAATGATGGGATGACAAGGTGAGAGATAAACCTGAGTAATGGAGGGGCAGATCTATTGAATTTGGACATTCATGAGGATTTCCTTCCAGCAATCCCTTCTAGAACACGCCCCCAAAGGGAAAGTGCTCTAGCAATGAGATAGCTATGAACCCCAGCAGCTCTGCAATGAGGCTTTAAGAGAGCACAGGAAAACTTAACTCTTTTTAGATCCCCCCCCCCTTCCCACTGGTATCACAGCAGACAAAATTGCCAGGGATGGAAATGGAATTATTTATTCCAGGGACCCCGCAGGCTTGGCAGAACGAGACCCTCCCCTGTCCTGTGGTTTGTGGTGGTGGAGGTGGTGGTGGTGAATTATGTCTTGGAGTTGCTTCTGTGGGAATTCAGGCCTTCGGGGGGGGCCTTCTTTAGGTCCCTGGTGAGAATTTGACCTCTACCAGGGACCCCTTCTCTTCTTCTACTTATTTGTGATGCATATTGGAGAGAAACATGGGATCTCGGATAAGTGTTGCTGAGTTGTATTCCAAAGTTTTTCCCTTCCTCCCCCTCTTGCCTTTCCATGAACTCTTCTAAGAGGAAACCTGACAAGTTTCTTTCTTGGCATGGCTCCAAAAGATTCTCCAAGAGGGTACACCCTTAAATATTATGTAGTCAAAGTGCTATTAAATTAATTACAGCATTTATTATGGAACTATTTACAAGGCAAAGCCATGCAATGTAAAACATTAAAGAAACATAATTACACAGAAATGGAAGCGAGAAGGCAGGCTATCGTCTAAGAAGTACTTGATTAATCGGTTGGCTCTGAGAATGTTTAGTTAAGCATATCCACATGAGCTTATGGAGATGAAATCAACCTTTTTGGGGGAAAGTCGGGAAGTTGCTAGTTCTTTGTTTTCCCTTCATTTGAACTGTACAAGGATGGGGGATGTTTCTATGTAAAGAAATAGAGACTTCACACACAATACTTGCAGTTGTCACTCATTTGTAGTTCTCCGAATCAAGATGAAGGATATTATTAAGTGTTAGTAACTACGATGGTATCTTGGCACACAGGAGAGATGCCAATCTGACTCTCCTTCCAGTGAAAGGAAATGCTACCAGCTACATTGCAGTGTTGCCTGCATACAACTTCCAACAATTTGCAGGGCTTGTTTAGAATGATAAGGACTTGAGTTGCACCGTTCATTCTGTCTCTTTCAGAGCTCCAAGTCACTCAGGATGCGATGTTTGGACTAGATTCATTCAACTCAGTCACAGAGAGACTATTGTCTCCTCCCAGTTTCAAGGCTTTTCAAGTGCGTCTCAAGTCAACATCTCTCTTCCTATTTTGGGTCCTATTCAGTCATTCATTCAAAGGATAGCAACTCCATTCTTCCAGTGATTCAAGTAAAAAAAAACAGGAATCATCTGGTTCCATTTTTTTCACTTCCTACATCAAATCCATGATGAAACCTATTGGGACCACCTTGAGAATATATTCCAAAGTGGATGGGCAAAACACTTCATTTCCCCCAAGATTCTGTTTTCTCATCTGCATTGTTGAGATATGGGGTGAGTGAGACACACACCCCACCCACCCTCCCACTCCCCAAAGAACTGTCGGGAAGATTCAATGACAGTGAAATAACATAAAATGTCAGGAATCTGATAACTGTTGTGCATCACCATGGGTAGTCTTCCTTGCCACCAAAATTATATTCTACATGCAACACTTTTTGGAAATGCAATGAAGTTTGATAAAGAACATGGAAACAAATCAATTCTACATGGTAAAACACAGCAATATTGGTTACTATTGTTGTTTGGGGGGCCAAGGCTCAGACCCAGGGCCTCTTCTATGAGACGCATGCATCTACTACATAGCTACATCTCCAGCTCCATAAATATTCTTTCTGGAGGAAAAGAATGAGGTGGAGGCGGGGTGGGGGCTTTCAAACTATGTTCAGGACGACTGAGAACCACACCAATGATTCTTGGTCAATGTGGTAATTCTTGGCTAATGAGGGGGGGGGATTTACTGGAAGGGCCCACGGAGGTGATGCTGTCTGGGATCTGCTTTGTCAGGGATACCCGGAGACATCCCAGAGATACTGAGGGTCTCAGGACTTGCACCTCACTCACAGTGTTTGGAGAATCATGTGTAAGAACTTGAAGCCAGCTTAGGGGCAAAGTGCTGGACTATCTCCCTGCCGCCATTCTCAAACATTGTTTCAAGAAACTGAACAAGAGCTGGAGAGATAGTACAGCAGGTAAGGTACATCTGGCCTTACGTAAGACAAGATGTAAGACAGGATGTACCTTTGTACATCTTTGTACAAGATGTACAAAGGTGCATGCTGTCTTACATCTGGCCAATCTGACTTGGCCTGGCACTACTTCTGGTCCCCTTATGATCAGACCACCAGGAATAATCCCTGAACACTACCAGGTGTGGCCCCAAAGGCCAAACAGAAGAAACAAGAAAACAGTTTCAAAATAATGCATGTCAGGTATTGGCATGGCCAAGCCAGAAACAATAATGAAAATATTGAAGTATTTATGAATCGTAGCAAACTATTACAATTTAGGGGCTGGAGCAATAGTACAGTGGATAAGGCACTTGCCTTGCATGTTGCCAACCCAGTTTCAATCCCCAGCATCCCCTTTGGTCCCTCCAACATTGCCAGGAGTAATTCCTGAGTACAGAGCCAGGAGTAGCCCCCTGAGCACCACAGGTGTGTCTAAAGAAGACACTGTTGCACTTTTAAAAGAATGTACCTAAAATTGGAGTCCTTTTCATCACCTGAGTTTTCTAGTTATTCTTGGAAAATTTACTTCACTGAATTTTTGAAAATTTCCATAGGCAACATATGAAACTTTTACAATCAAAAAATATAGTTAAAGGACTTGCTTTAACAAAAAAGGAACTCTATGTATTTCAGTTAATATAGGCACTAATAAAATATTTTTTTAACCTTCAGGTTTAACTTGGTTTTCATTTACATATTAAGGTGTGAAGTTTTTAAAAGCCCAGAGCTAAGGCTGTTTCCACCTAGAAACTTTACATCTTAATTTTTTTACTGAAGGCAAGTGAAAATGACCAACTTTAGGAATTAGTAAATGACACTTAAAAAAAAACACAATATCCACACACATTGCCCAATGTCATATACATATATATACATAAATACACATACACATATATACACATACATACACACATATATATATATATATACATATATGCATATATACATATATATATAGGTTTCTGGGATAGGGGCACTGTTTTTATAGTGTGTTTAGTTGTTTGGTTTCGACTTGTAAGTTATATTATTAAATATGTTTATAGGAATTGGGGGCATATAAAACTCATAAAAATGAACTCCAGTGTGGCCTTTCCCATAGATTTGCCTTTGAAGTACAGTGTTGTGGTTTAGGTAGTTTCAAGGCTATATTTATTCTATAATTTTAAAATATAAAAGTTAATAGCTTAATAGTAGCAACTGGGACTATAATTTTAATTGTGAAACTGTTCTTCCTCTTGACATCACTATTCAATATAGTAGAGTTTGAAAATCAGGGAGAGAGAGGTGGAGAGAGACAGAGGCAGAGACAGAGACAGAGACAGAATAAACTCAAATTCTTTTCTATTTTTTCAAGAGACTGTTTTATGGACAATGATGTTCATGGGCTCTGTCCTTTGTCCTCAAAGTCTTGTAAGCATACTGGCAGCCTCAAATGACTGATACATAGCCCAGCAAAAGTGTGTCAATTTTCTGCATACACTGTATTGACCGCTTACAGCTGTGTAGAGATGAAAAGGAGAAAAGGGCATTCCTGGAGGCGGTTCTTTTCAAAACTATGAATTGAGCTTCCAGTCTCCTCCAGAGGCTGTGCGGATTAGCTCTGACCGCACTGCATCACGGTACACTGGGGAATAGTGAATGCTCCTGAGGGCAAGGCTTTGAGGCTACCCTATTCGTAGGTTTACAAAGCAAGTGGCAATACTGGGATGTGAATCTGTCATCCAAGATGAAGCCCATTACACATCACTTCCGAGTTTGAATGAATGTGAATGTAGAAAGAGTGGATGGATGACCAAAACAAGGCACATACGTTCTAACAAACCTTCACACGGCAGTGTACGAAGACCAGTCATTCTGAGTACAGCAAAACCTTCGGGGCTGATGTGGTCTTATTTGAGTGAATGCTGGTGTGCTACACCGCTAAACCACTTTTACAACGCCAAACCATTATCAGTGCAGGTGGACAGAATTGGGGAATAGAGAGAGACTCTTTGCTCTTCCAGGCCGCTGCTGAGGACAGGGAGCATATTCCTGGTCCCTGGTGGGCCGTGATCCAGCTGCTGAGGTAAACTCGTGTGCAGCGCCAGGCTGTCGGAAACATGAGGGCTCATTGCTCAGGCCTGGTGAGTTAGAACAGACTTGGTTGCCTTCTAACAAGAATCCTGCTCTGACCAGTAGCCACACTTTCAGCAGTGACCAGGGGAAAATGGTCTTTTCTTCCCAATAGCCAAATAAAGGAAAGCTCCAGATGAGACACAGACAGCGTCTCTTGTGACGACAGTGGTGTGGATAGGGTCTATTACCCGACACTGAGATAGACATGTCTTCGCAGAGAGGATTCTTTTTCCTAGTTTTAATATCTGGAGTGGTTGGATTGGTTTTCACCATGGCAAGATGAGGGATTGAGTAGGACGCACAGGCGAAGTTCAGTGTTTCTCTATCAGCCTCCTTCAGAGGCCCCGCCTTTGCGTTTCTCCTCTGGGAACATTTTCTTGTCTTGGTTACGTTGTGGGAAACCCCAGAATTTCTTAGGATCCCTTTGGAAAGAGATGAGATGCAAAGGCACACACACATTCCCAGGTATGAGGCTAGAGGAGACGCATAGGAAGTGACCATATAAGTGTGGTTGACCCAAACTCAGAGCTCCCTGTCCTGGTGTCCCTCCTGCAACGCATCGACAGCAACAAGACATGGATAGCAACGTCGTTGTGTGTTTCTGTGTGTCCGAGAGGGAGGAATGTGGGACATGGTGTGGGGAAGGGTGATTGGTGGGTAGAAAGTTCTGGAAGATGAGTGCACATGTCTCACTTTGATAATGATGGTTTTTTGTTATCATTAACTCATGTTTTAGTTGCTTTTCCTTGACAGAGAACTCCAAGGGTGCTTGACAGAACCCTCTGAAATTCAGGCCTACCTTGGAGGCTGGGGTTTCCAACAACATAACCAAGACAAGGCAAGATCTATGCATCTTCTCTTGGCCGTCAGATACCATTGGAGGAAGCTGTCAATATGAGTCAGGTGAGATGACCATGTCCCCAGCCTGTTCCCAGGCCTGGACACAGCAGGTCACTGGGGGATCCCTGAGACTCCACGCAATTGCAGAGCTGTGGGAACATCTCCCCACTTGATGGAGTTGGGACAAATGAAATCAATATAAAATCCAGGGTAAGGGAAATGGCTCAGAGGCCTGAGCAGAGACTTTATGCGCGGAGCTGAGGGTCAATCCCAAGCACCACGTGGTCCCCTGAACACTGCTATATAAACATTCCAAGCACTGTTGGTGTGTTCCTCCTCACCCCCAAAGCCAGGGTCTTGTTGACAGAAAGAAATGTATAAATTGGCATGTATATATATATATATATTTCGAACATTTATAAACACTATTAGATCACCGACTTGGATAAGTAAAAATTGATGTTTACAAAGTCCCAGAGACTTCATTTTATGTATTTGAGTATAAAAGTATATTTAGATGCAAACACATATGTATATTTATATGTATGCATGCATATCCCATATATACGTATGCACATGTTCACACCCATATGTACATTATATGTACACACACTTCACCCTGAATGCAAGTAGATACAGACATAGGTATCGTGTCTATTTGCGCACACACCAGCACACACCACACAAACACACACCAGGTGCACTTGACAGTGAAGGATATCCATTTCTGTCCTCAGTTTTTCGTCATGACATAGAAGCACACATGTAAATGGATACGCTCCTCAAACACAACGCTACAAATGAGTGCTTTGCAGAGTTCATGAAGGTAGTAAGCATTGGGGAGCAGTGAGGAATGCGGAGGCAGAAACAGTGGGGAACTCAGCTCCCTTTTTTTCAGATATGTTTTATCAAGTTGGCTGGTCACTCATCCTGGGTAACTACGCACAGGGGAACTGTTTCATGGGCTCCCTAAGGGCACGAGTCTGTACAAGTCCCAGTGGAGGGAGGGTCCCCCTTCCTCTGCTATCACCAAATCCCAAACACAGGACAGTAAACACTTGAATGACCACCACCCTCTTAACTGCCTGCTAGGGAAAAGCCTCCAAGGTAGGCCTGGATTCCAGAGGGTTATGTCAAGAACTCCTGGAGCTCTCTGTCCAGGAAAAGCAACAGAAGCATGAGTTCATGATTTAAAAAAAAAAATCGTCATTATCAAAGTGAGATATGGGCACTCATCTTCCAGGACTTTCTATCCACCAATAAGCTCGGCCTCCCCACACCAGGTCCCACATTCCTCCCTCTCGGACACACAGAAACACACAACGAAGCTACTAGCTGATGTCTTGTTGCTCTCTTCAATCCATTAAAATAAGTAAAGCTGATTAATTTATTCCTGCCTCAAGAAATTATTTGTCAGGGGCCAGAGTGATAGTCCAGTGGGTAGGGCGTTTGCCTTGCACGTGGCGGACCCAGATTCGATCCCCGGCATCCCATATGGGCCCCTGAGCACAGCCAGGAGTAATTCCTGAGTGCAGAGCTAGGAATAACACCTGAGCATTGCCGGGTGTGGCCCCCAAAAAAGCAAAAAAAAAAATATTTGTCTCTTGCTTAAAATCAGAATCCCAAATGCATGTTCCCATTTCCTGGTGCTCAGAAATAGAGCGGTCAATTGTTTTCTTCTGCTAAAATTTCCTACCAAAAAATGTGCATTGCTTTGTTTCAAGTCCACAAACACAAAGCTCAGCGGTTGCTCCTGGTGGAAGATGGGAGAACTGCTCAAGTGCAGGCAAGAGGGGGTGTTGAACCGGGGCCTCCAGTGTGCAAAGCACACACTCAGTCTTTTGAGCTATCTCACTGACCCAAATTTTATGAAAAGTTGTTGGGCAGATTAGACTTGGGCCTGACTAATTTTACAGGCTCTGTTGGGACGTGGAGTTCTTTGAAAGAAAAACTGCTACTTGCCAGAATGGATTTTCAATCTTCTTTAAAGGGTGTAGTGGTTTGAGAACACTGATGAATCTCATGTTTTCACAACTTTTCCACGTACACTCTTAACTCCAAATAAGCAGCCACACATCACAAACGGGTAACACCCGTGCAGGTAGACACTTGTTGAAGCATCACTGAAGCATGGCATTCAAATGGAGAAGTAGCCAGAAATTAATACCTGTTTCTCCAACTCAGCTCAGTTGATTTTACAAAAATGTCACTTTTGCTTTTTATATTCCCTATAGAAATCCTACAATTTATGACAATTTTAAAAGTTAAGGCCAAAACATGAGCAGATACTGAAAGAAAACCAGCAATATAAAAGTCATTGGAATGAAGATAATTAAGAGTGTTATTATGCAGATAAGCAATAAAACAATATTTGCTTTGGTGACTCATAATAACATTAGGCATTTGAACTGAAACCAGTGAAATATTATGTGATGGGAAAACAATTGATCTTGGTTTTTATGTGTGCATTCTCATTTGCCTCAAGTTTCTTCTTGTTAAATAAAGTTCTTTATACCTTTAAGGTTGTATGCGTTGCATCTTGGCAAATTAATAATTTAAAGTAATTATCCCCACTACAAAGGTAATAAGGTTCCATTGAATGGTTCTAGGCAATTTTAGCCCTTCTAGGTAACACCAATATTAGCAACATAGTTAAGAAAAAAATATGTATAAATCTTAAGTAAACTTTCTGAAATTGTTGGGTTATTGTAGGCTTTTACTATAGGCTGATTTATAACAATATGACTTTCTTCCTATTTTCTCTTGCTCAAAAGAATTGTGCTAGATTTTATTCCATAGAATAACTTTGAAAAGTTATTTTATTTTGGGGGTTTTTGCTTGTTTTGGTTTTGTTTTTCTTGGGCCACACCATGTGATACTCAGGGATTACTCCTGGCTCTGCACTAAGGAATCAACCCTTGGCAGTACTCAGGGGACCATATATGATGCCAGGGATCGAACCCAGGTTGGTCGCAAACACCCTACCTCCTGTACTATCACTCAGACTTCTTTATTTAGTTACTCATTTTGTGAATTTAAAAAAATCATATCACATGTAATAGAAATAGGAAAGTTTTGTGATTATAAAGGAATTTGCTAATCATGACAAGGAATTCTAGTCCAGCTTTGCTTTAAAAACTAAAGACAGGCATTTTTCCTCCAACAATTGTTATGGATCTCCAAAACTCTTCACTAGGGCCTAGTAAATGTTTAGGAATTTTTATATCATAAAATTACTATTGGAAGTTGTTTTTAGTTTTGTTTTGTTTGTTTTTGCTTTTTTGAGTCACACCCAGCGATGCTCAGGGGTTGCTCCTGGCTCTTTGCTCAGGAATTACTCCTGGCAGCGCTCAGGGGACCATATGGGATGCTGGGGATCAAACCCAGGCTGGCTACATGCAAGGCAAACGCCCTCCACACTGTGGTATAGCTCTGGTCCCTTAGTTGATATTTTAAAGTTTCAAAGTAATACACCAGGTGACAATTGGAGGAAAAGCACATTGCTTTAGCATGTCCCCGCCTTCTCTGAATGAAAATACAATTGCAGTCAATTGTGTGTGTGTTTCCTATAACCAGTAGTTAATGGTTTATTAGCACTGACATCTTTACATTAATCTCTCTTTTCCATAGAAAAAAATTTCTTTACTTACAAGTCCCTTATGACTTCAGATTTCTGCCGAGGTGAGTTGCCCCAACCCTGGTGCATAATAAAGAATAGTTGAACCTGATCAGCAAGCACTTATTGAGTAAACAAATAGGAGAAATTGCTCAGAAACTGGTTAAGTCTGATGGACCGCATTTTTGTAGTGAAAAAGAACAAGGAAAGGGGGCAGTTTTTCTAAGCAATTTAAGCAAAAGCCATTGTGGAACCCGAAGAAAGAGGATGCGAGCGAGAACCACGCAGAGTGCCGACAGGGTAAAGCATTGCGGAAGATTCGTTCCTCCATTCTTGGTACCTTTGCTTTGAAAATCTGGCTCTATTATGGCACATAGGCAGGATGGTAAAATAGCTTTTATGGACTCTGGGTCTGTGGTGCTTTCCATCAAATTCCACAGTCTCAGGGAAGGCCCATTCTTTTAAAGGGTCCAACTAATCTATGCAGTGGACACCATTATCCCCATTCATCCATTCTTGGTTCATGGCTCCAAGCCACTCATCAGTATTTGCTCAGCGCTCTTTTCAGTGACAGTGTGACCAGGAAGAAATTACACTACTAAACATATATGCACCCAATGAGGGGCCAGCAAAATACATAAAACAACTGCTAAGAGACCTCAAAGAAGACATTAACAGTAGCACAATAATAGTTGGAGACTTCAACACTGCTCTATCAACGATGGATAGATCAACAAGACTGAAACTCACCAAGGAAATATTGGCCCTGAAGGAAGAAATGGAAGAAAGAGAGCTAGTGGATATATACAGGGCTTTTCATGCCAAAAAGCTGAATACACATTTTTCTCTAGTGCACATGGAACATTCTCCAAGATAGACCATATGCTGAGCCACAAAGCATACCTCAATAAAATAAAAAAAGATAGAAATTGTGTCAGCTATCTTTTTCAGACCATGATGCACTGAAAATGGAAGTTAACCGTACACAGAAACAGGGAGTCAAACCAAACACCTGGAAACTGAACAGCTCACTCCTGAACAACAAATGGGTCATAGAAGAAATCAAACAGGAAATCCAAAGATTTCTGGAAACAAATGAAAATGAAGACACCAACTATAAGAACTTGTGGGACATGGCAAAAGCCGTGTTAAGAGGGAAGTTTATAGCTCTGCAAGCATTCATCAGGAAACAAGAAAGGGCCCACATAAATAACCAGACTATACAGCTGAAGACATTAGAAAAAGACCAACAAAAGGAGCCCAACCCAGTCAGTGACAGTGTGAGAGCTAGAGATCAGAATCTCTCAGCCAGGAAAAGTTGATCTTTCTAATTTAATGGCATTTTTTACTCTTTATGCAGACATTCATGTGTTGGGGGAGCCATTGTATCAGGATAGAAGTTCTCTTCTGCCTCTGAGGCCACCGGGAACGAATGAAAGTTTACGAATCTGACGCAGTTCCAAAAAAGGCTTTTAATAGTACAAAAGCTCTCACTATATCGCTGTCTTCCTGTTCATCATTGATTGGCTCGGCGGGCACCAGTAACATCTCCATATGTCCTGTCTCATGCTAGTAGAGCCCAAGTGCACCTGCTTGCTCCAGGAATATAAAGAGCCTCAAACCATTCCATCAGGTCATGGGAATGAGGTCTAAAATTGTTACTGGTATTTGGCACATCAAATACAACACGGGTAGCTTGCCAGGCTCTGCCGTACGGGTAGCATACTCTTGTAGTAATCTCAAAATCCAGCATTTATTGATGAGCCGGGCTGTGATAGGCTGGTCTGCTGGGTGGACTTCTGACAAGAGGGAAGTCCGGATGTGGAAAATGGAGGCCCTCATGGAGTGGGGGTTGTCTGGCTTGTTGTAAGGCTCTGCTGGGGTGGCAGGCCAGGGCTAGGAACCTTCCATCCCTCCTGGGTGCCTCGTGAGCAGCTGGGCACAGGGAGAGCCAGTAGCAGCTCTGCCCCATGTCTGTGAGTCTCTGGATCAGCATACCTGAGCCGGATTTAAAAAAGACTGCTGCAGGGTGGATCTCGACGAGCTGGGCTGTGATAGGCTGGTCTGCTGGGTGGAGTTCTGATGAGAGGGAAGTCTGGATGTGGAAAATCCGACTTTTTGTACTTTTGTACAAAAGCTCTACCACCGCAATCCAATACAATGGAAGACCTTAGCGCTGGCCAGAACTTAGACCATACACAAGAGCCCAAGTCTCCCACCAAAGAGGATCCTACCAGAAAGGAGTCCTACCCATAAAAGGGGCAAGTGCCTCAAGTCAGTCTCCTTATATACAACAAAGTAATCTTAACTGTTGACAAGGAGGGTCCTGTCAACAAAGAACCCTAAACAGCTTCTAGATAGTAGAAGAGTGTAGAAGGGTGGTGCCATATCCTATTAGAGGTATAAACAAAAGGTTATGCCAAGGACTAATCCCTTCCTCTGAGATTATCTCTTATGTAAAACACTGGAGAGAGGAGGGAGCTGGTATAAAGTAGTGCATCTTAATTTCATGGACTTCATGTAATCTAAATGGTACCCACAAGGTCCTTCTTATTTATTATCTGCATCAAGGTGATTCTGAGTATCTTGATCTTTATATACTGAAAGAGTCACACTCGCCTGCTTGAAGGCAAACTAGTATGATCCTTCCTATAATCTTAAATGATAGTCTTAATGTAGCCAGGGTGGCAGTCTCCCTGGTAAATTCTAACTATCCCATGCTGGGTGCAGTGGGTATAAAGAAGAGCTGTGTCCAATCTAGATAACATAGAAGTCTTAGTAGATGTATAATAAAAAGTCAGAAGTTATTCAGAGTCAAAGTGACTTCTGTAGCTGCCACACCCTCTATCAGTGTTTACATAGAAGAGAGATCTCATTAGAATGAACCTTGGCTTAAGAACATGTAAATAGATTAAGCTGTGAGCAAAGCTCCCAAGCTAGCTGAGCCTGTCATCCAACATTCATGGAAGCACAGACTTTTTTAGTTAATCAACATTCACTGTGGACTAATAGCCATCATATAATTCAATGCCAGGAAGACAGGGGTACCTGTTGCACCATTGTTGAAGGAATCAACTCTCTCTCTCTCTCTCTCTCTCTCACACACACACACACACACACACACACACACACACAAGCTCCTCCTCCTCCCCCCCCCCCCCAAACCCCCCAGGATACAACAGTAGGGTCAGTGTCCTGTTTGGGATACAGCATTGAGGTTGCAATTCAGACATTTTCTTCCTCTACACACCCACCGTGGACCACTGCCTCATAGGCCATACGCCTCTGGTGGTAGCTTCTTGCTCAAACAAGTGAAATTAGTAGAAAGGTAATGAATCATGGTCGTAGGGGTTAAAATAGTGGTTAGAATAGGGGAAAACCTTTGGCAGCAAGTGATAGAAAAGAGGCACAATGGGAACCTAAGCTTGTAATAAGGTTTATATTTTTGTCTAATAATTACAGGAGTGCTGTAACTTTGTAAAACTCCTTTCAAGCCTGATCCTTGTAACTTGGGCACTTCCTCATATGCACAAGTAGAGTCAGAATTTGGTAGGGTCAGAATTTGATACTAAATAGGAGGGGCAGGGAGGTGTAGATTAAAAAATCTCACTCCCCTGAACTAGACGGATCCAGAAAGCACATACTAATGGTAATGCCTGTTAGTAGCAGTTGAAAGACGTGGAACAATGGGTTACAATTGATCAACATGGAACTTTAAGCTGCTAAAAACCTCAGGCAGTCAACTCTGAGGAAAGGCCAACATTGCTCCATTGAATCCAAGAGGGGAGGCCACAGGGAAGCCCTTGTTCAGTCAGGCAGAGGATCCCAGGGATGCCATACTCTGCTCATTCCCCAACCTAAGGACAGACTATCTCATGGGCACAGAGATAGAGAGACATTGGAGCTCAAGGTTCATGTGCCAGGATTATTTCTATCTCATTTCCGGTGCCTCTTTCCTTCCCTTATATTGAGTCCCATCATCTAAAATGATCCTCATATACCCCTATTTCTTGGCATCTCCAAGAGATCGCTAAAATGGAAAAAATAGATCAAGGAAATTAAGTCAAGACGGAAGAAGAAAGACTGACTCAGATTCTGAAAAGGATAAATCCTGAAACCTGCCTTTTCCCTAAGTCTCTCTCATCCTCAGGGAAACAACCAACTTCAGTTCTTCTCTCTTGAGGACATTCTTTCTACTTCCCAGATTAAAGATTTGTTTTATTTAATGCTTCAATATATGCATTATTTCCACATTGCTCCCTTAAAATACTGACCTAATTTATAGGCATCCAAGTAGTGAATATTGTCTTATTACATTGAGCGCTAACATTTTGTTTGTTTGTTTGTTTGTTTGTTTGTTTGTTTGTTTGGGGCAGGGCAGGCACTGGGTCACACTTGGCTCAAAGCTCAGTCCTGACTGTGTCAGGGATCACTCTTGGTGGGTGGAAGGATGTGTGTGTGTGTGTGCGCACACACTCGTGCGAGTGTGTATATATACGCTGTGAGAGACAAAAGAGAGATAGAGAGACAGAGAGACACAAGAGATTTTATTCATCCCTTCAACAATGATGTATCAGGGACCCTTATCTTTCTGGCTTTGAATTAGTATTGGTCCTCAATGAATGCTGATTATAATACAAAATACTATATCTGTGCTTCCATGAATGGCCACATAAAGAGTGAAAAATACTATGAAATGAGCAAAGATCAACTTTTCCTAACTGAAACATAGCTGCTCTAGCTCTCACTCTGTCACTGGAGGTGCTCAGGGGCCCCACGCAGGGCAGGCATGAGCGAGGGTCAGCACCATGCCAGGGAAGTGCTTTAGCCCCCTGTACTGTCTCTCCAGCCCAAGCACTGCCATTTTAAAGATTTGTTTATTTGAGACCTCAACCTGGATACCTTCTCTTTGCTGAACATCTTTCTTGTTAGGTCAAACACTTTTAGAAGATGCGCATGAGGAAGAAAGCAGCATGCCTTCATTTTTGGAATGCCTTCAAAATCATCAAAAAATAGCTAAAAGGACAAAGAACCTCCAGCTCCGGGCACATCTCTTCAACTCCACCATTCTCCCCTGCATTAACATACGCCTCAGAGACCTGGGCCCTACGAAAGCAGGATGGGAATGCTATTTGGGTCTCTCAAAGAGGAGTCAAAAGAGCTCATCTTGGAATATCACACCTCGCTCAAGTGAGGGAAGGAATCCAGAGTTCCAACCTCCATCTACGATCAAGAGTCAGGACGTGTCTCGTTTGCCAAGGCATCGAAAAATCAGATGGGCGGGATGCATGTGATTTGGAGACGATCTCTGAACTAGAGCGCCATTACGGACTGGATTCCACGGGACGTCAAAAAGAGCACGTGGCCGCCCAACTACAGGGATGGTCAGACATCTTCGCCAAGACCCTGAACAAACGGGTTTGAGGCTCTTTTGTATTCCTGAAGCAAGCAGATGCCATTGAGCTACACTGGCACGTGATAGGGTCAAATGGAAATGTTACTGGCGCCCCCTTGAGCAAATCGATGAATAGCAGGATGTCAAGTGATCAAGTGAAGTGATTCTCATTATGAGTATGTCCATCAAAATTGATAGCCCAATAAGGATACAGTGGAGGCGGACACCTCTGAATGATACCTGTCATCAAGTGAGAAGACAATGTTAATTATTTACTGAAACTTTTTTTTTTCTCTTTACTGTTGTTTTAGGGCCATACTCAGTGGTGCTCAGGGCTTACTCCCTGCCTCTGAATTCAGGGATCCCATTTCTGGTGGGCTTGAGATGCTGGGATCAAGTCCAGGTCAGTCACCTGCAAGGCAAGCACCCACCCACTGTACTCTGGCACCAACCCCGAAACTTCTTCATTTATGTTTAAACAGTAACTTCCAGCCCCTCTTGGAGTTGTAATGAATCTTTTCAATACTGTGCTATAGAATTTTGCCTGGTTTGTTTAAGTCATGGGGAGACATTTTAAAAATCCATCCTACAGGGGAAATGGATTCACGCTATTTTCTATGTCCCCATAATTCCAGGGTACTGCAATTTATCTGAGAACTCCGAGAACTAGCAGAAATGCAAGAAAATGCTGCTCTAAATTGCCACGGGCAATTTACTTGTCCATTGAAGACTCTTCCCTAAGATCACTTGCTTTCGCATTTCTGACAGAGAGAATATGGACAGCTCTTTCTTCCCTGATGTTTATAAGACAAGCCTAGAGAGGAGTTGGCAGTGTCTTAAGTAACTTACTCATAGAATGTCATCCTAATGGAAATGCTTCAAGCCCGCTTTTTAGAGCCATTTGCCTGGGGACTGGCTGGACCATGCATTCAGCTTTATGGAAAAGGCACAAAGCATTGAAGGCCAAAACAACATACTTGACCTGTGCTTGAAGGTAGAAAACAGAG
>JAJIBD010009030.1:0-52815 GCA_021461705.1 Cryptotis parvus | reverse complement strand
AAAAAAAGAGCAGGTGGGAGAACAGGAACTCGGCTCTCAGGTGACCATGGGGCCCCCAGGAGCACAGATGGGTTTTGGGAGTGGGCCCATCACCTCTGGGGAGTCTTGGAAGCAGCGGACGAGACAGGCCCACCACATCAGCAGCCATTTCAGAGTCCGCCTAGGAGTGACACTGACCTCAGACCAGATTAACAGAGCAAGACGAGTTCAAGCACAGAAGAGCAGCTCCCAGAGGTGGGAATCACCAGGAATTCATTAGATGGAGCTGGGGTTAGCCCCTTCCCCCTCCATTTTGTCTGAGCCCTGTGGTCCCATCCAGGAGCTGCCCTGGGGCAACCAGCCATAGCACGAAGAGCCTCAAGGCGCAGCTGGGGAACTGGAACTCGGCTCTCCCCTAGCTCAGCTGACCATGGGGCCCCCAGGAGGACAGATGGGTTTTGGAATGGGCCCATCACCTCTGGGGGTCCCAGAAGCAGCCGGATGAGACTTGCCCACCACATTAGCTGCCATTTTCGCTGTCCGGACACCGCAGCATCAGAGTCCGCCCGGGAGTGACGCTGACCTCAAGACCAGATTAAGAGAGCAAGAGGAGTTCGAGCCCAGGTGGGCAGCTCCCAGAAGTGGGAATCACTGGGAATTCATCAGATGGAGCTGGGGCCGCCCCTTCCCCTCTCCATTTTGTTTGAGCCCGGTAGCCCCACCCAGGAACTGCCCTAGGGTGACCAGCCATAGTATGCCGAGGCCTCAGATGCAGCTATGCAGCTGGGGAAACTGGAACTCGGCTCTCCTCTGCTCAGCTGACCATGGGGCCCCCAGGAGGACAGATAGGTTTTGGGTGTTGGCCCATCACCTCTGGGGGTCCCGGAAGCAGCCGGATGAGACTCACTCACCACATTAGCGGCCATTTTCGCTGTCCGGATGCTGCAGCACATTAGAGCCTGCCTGGGAGGGACGCTGACTCAAGACTAGATTAACAGAGCAAAACGAAGTTCGAGCCCTGGTAGGCAGCTCCCAGAAGCGGAAACACCAGGAATTCGGGGAATTCATCAGATGGAGCTGGGGTCGGCCCTTCCCTCTCCATTTTGTCTAAGCCCAGTAGCCCCGCCCAGGAGCTGCCCTGGGGCGACCAGCCATAGCATGCAGAGCCTCAGATGCAGCTGGAAGAACTGGAACTCGGCTCTCCCCTGGCTCAGCTGACCATGAGGTCCCCAGGAGGACAGATGGGTTTTGGGTGTTGGCCCATCACCTCTGGGGGTCCTGGAAGCAGCCGGATGAGACTCACCCACCACATTAGCCGCCGCCATTTTTGCTGTCCGGACCCTGACCATGAGGCCCCTAAGTCACGGCCGCTTGCGGCCACACGGTCCATAAAACTAGTGGGAAACAGTTATGTCTTTGATGTACCGCATTCTACGATGTGTAGGAAAGGTAGGCAGGAGGGAGAGATAGAGAGGAGAAAAAGACATACAGAACCCACCAAGTAGTTGGAGGTGCGGAGGGGGGAGGGAGGTGGGGACATTGGTGATGGGAGATGGGTTCGGTGGAGGGATGGGTGTTGGAACACTGGAACCAAAACTTCGAGCATGAGCATATTGCAATTGTATGTCTAAAAGTGGTGTAATAAAATTAAAAAATCATCATGGGTTTAGTTAGATTGAGATACAAACTTTCACACGGTTAAATAAAGTCAAAGAAAACATCAAAAAAAATTAGTTTTAGTTTAATGGAAATGTGAATCTTATTTGACTTACCTTTGTCTGTTCTCTCCTGAGTTGCTTTAATAACATTAAATTATCCAAATTCTTTTCTCTCTCTTCTCGGAGACTTTTTACTATTGATGAGGTTTGAGCTATACAGTTTTTTAATGACTCTGTCCCTACTGGCATGAGCTGCCATCAACTAAAAGAACAAAGGAAAAGGAAGAATAAAATCACACCAATTTCCCACATTTTAGTATTTTAATACAACCCTTATTTTCAGACTAGAGCAATATAGTATTTTCCAAATAAAATCGTTTTTAACTTTAAGATTTTTTGGATATACCCGAGGAAAACAATTTTAAAATGTTAAATCTACAAAAGAACACTGTGCTACAAGGCTACATCATCTCAAACCACAGCAAAGGAAGCACCAGACGGGGGATAAAGGGCTTGAGGGAGGTTCCCACCCGCAACATGCTCCCATGGTCCGTTTCTCTCCCCATATAGTCAGCACTGGGCTTTCATTTCAGCTTCCTGTGCCTGCATCAACCGCCCCATTATTCCACCCCCTGTGGTCCTCTACCTACATAATCTTACACACCTGCTGGACCACTCCCTGTGGCTGTCCCTGCTTTCTTTTGGTCTTTTCACATCTCTTTCAGTTTTGAGTTATCACCATGTCTAAGAAGTTATAAACTAAGTAATGCAGAGAAGCCTCAATTACAGAAAATGGAGCATGTTACATTTATCTAAGTAAGGCAAAACCTTCACCAAGATTTTAAAGTTTAATTATCAAAAGGGAAAATTGTTCATATAATAGAAATGGCTCCATCAATAGTGTGAATGAGGAGTGCTGACTGAAAGAATGTCTAACAGAATCATTCTTTACTAACATTTATCTTAATAAATAAATAAAGCATGTAAATCACAGTTCTCATCGATTTTCTGCCTTGATTTATAAAGCCTGAAAGTCATGTTTTAAACACAGACCAATTGTGGTGAAATTTGTATGACACACCAGCAAAATACTAAAATTGTAAGTGTCATTATAAATGGTACCAAAAATTTTTGTTCACTTCCAACTAAAATTAAGTATTAACATGCTCCATGTAATAACTTAATATTATTTCCTCTCCCCTTTAAAGAGAGAATATCCTATAATACTATACAAACTATACCATTGAAGTTATAATAACCTAGTTATTACATTTTCTACATAGCACAAGAATACTCTAACTGTTAAGTACTCTTTATTACAGTTTGTTTGAAATATATCCCTCAAATTATATTAAGGTTGTATGGTTAACAACTATTAGTCTAATACAGAAAGAAGAAAGTCTTTTCTTAGAAAAACATGCATGAATTAAGAATATCATCCAAGTGAAGGGATGAAAGTAACTAAAGACATTAATCCCACGTACAGTATATTTCCCCAATATGTGCATTCTTTTTGTACTGTAACATTCAGTATTTCCAAAGGCATTTTTCACTGGCTGCTGTTTTAGCTGCAGATCTCTCTCCCCCATTCACCTGCCCACCTTTCCTCATTAGCTATTCTCACAGCTGCAGGCCTCCCTCCTCCATTCACCTGCCCACCTTTCCTCCTCACTGGCCATACTGTGGACCCACTTGGACATGGACCCTCTCCCAGATGATTTTTATTACTTGTTCACACCTTCAGTATAATTTAGAAAATTAAGGAGTTGTCTGAGGTAGGATACTTTTCCTCCCAAAACAGTCTAAGAAACAGGGTGGAAACAACAGTACAGTGGATAGGGCTCTTGTCCTTCACACAACTGTCCTGAGTTCAATCCCTGACACTATATATGGTCTTCAAACCCCGACAGGAGTAATCCCTGAGCACAGAGCCAGGAATAAGTCCTGAGCACCACCAAATGAGAGAGAAAATGAAAGAAGCAGGGGAGAGGGGGAGAGGGAAAAGGAGAGAGGAAAAGGGAGAAAGGGAGAGAAACAGAGGAAGAGAGAGGAACAGAGGGGAGAGAGAGAAAAAAACACCCTTTAAAAGTTGTGTGGCGCAGCTGGCCTGTGCCGGCTTGGGTTCGATCCCGGCATCCCATATGGTCCCCCGAGCACCGCCAGGAGTAATTCCTGAGTACAGAGCCAGGAGTAACCCCTGAGCATCGCGGGTGTGACCCAAAAAGCAAAAAAAAAAAAAAAAAAAAAAAAAGTTGTGTGAACTGGCTAGTCACCATTTTCAGGCTTTAGTTTCCTCTTGAAAAATTATGATAATTCTTAGCCTCTTAAAATTTAATTTTTTGGGTCCAACCAAGTGACGCTCAGGGATTACTACTGGCTCTACACTCAGGACTTACTCCTGGCAATGCTCGGGGACCATATGAAACACCGGGGACTGAACCCAGGTTGGCTGCATGAAAGGCAAGTGCCCTACCCACTATATTATCACTTGAGCCCTTACCTCTAAATTTTAGAAGCTTAACACACAACTTAGATGCTGATATTTTGTCTAACCCTTAAGCAACTGATAAAACAGCGCTAACATAAACTGGAAGTTCATCACAATATTCTCATTTTTCCTATGTGCATTAAAAACTTCACACTGTGTGTATTTCACATTCATTATGTTCCTTTCAGTCTCACTCACCACCATTATCACTTGGCACCTTTATTGTGGCTACAGCTGCACTTACAGACCACATTCCTACACTCACTATTCTAGTTCTCTTCACAATGTCTCCACTGAGAACTCTTCATTGTGCATAAAATTTCTTAAAAAGGGCCGGAGCAATAGCACAGAGGGGAGGGCATTTGCCTTGCACACAGCCAACCCAGGTTCGATCCCTGGCATCCCATATGGTCCTCTGAGCACCACCAGGAGTAATTCCTGAGTGTAGAGTCAGGAGTAACTCCTGAGCAGTCAGGCGTGACCCAAAAAGCAAAATAAATAAATAACTGAAAAAAATTATCTTCTATTTAATATTATTTCAGTTTGCTTTTCATGACAATTCATTAATAAAACTAGTTTTGTAAAATTCAGTGGATATGCAAAAGAAATATGCTTGCACTCCTGTGCATGTATGTCAAAGAAATGAGAACATTTGATAACAAAGTGTATGTGATGAGTCTAAAAGAGAAAATGAAACAAAACCAGAATTACCATTAGTAATTCAGATGCGTGACATTAGTCACATGAGAATTATTTCTGCTACAAAAAAGCGTTTATCAAAGGAGCTAAGAATTTATTAAGAAAACTTAATAAAAGAGGTAAGATAAAAGAGGTTTCTGATCACAGGAGAAAACTCCTGGCCAGCAATATCTGCATTATAATTCCTTTGATTTGGAGTGAGCAATTTGAAATTCTGGCATTTGGATAGGGAATGATTCAGAAACCAATCTAAAGGAAGTATATACTCACTTTTCCTGTTAAATTTTACCAGCGCTTTAAAATCTTGAGAGAAAGAGAGGGGGGAAAGAGAGAGAGAGAGAGAGAGAGAGAGAGAGAGAGAGAGAGGAGAGAGAGAGAGACAGAGAGAGAGAGAGAGAGAGGAGAGAGAGAGAATATTCCTGTCCAGGACTGAATCCTGGGCACGACTCTGCAAAGGCAGGTACTCTACCACTGTGACAGTCCACAGTATCTTTTTTTGTTTGTTTGCTTTGTTTTTGAGCCATACCTGGCAGTGTTCAGGACTTACTCCTCACAGGTGGGTGACCATATGGAGTGCAGGGACTGAACCAAGGTTGGTTGTGTGCAAGAAAAGTGCCTTACTCACTGTCTCTCCAAGTCCCACACTTCGTCTTAATCATTTTGTTTTTTTAATTTTTTCTTTTTTGGGTCACACCGGTGATGCTCAGGGGTTACTCCTAGCATTGCATTCGATCAATTACAGTGCTTGGGAGGCCATCTGGGATGCCAGGGATAGAACGGGGTCAGCCACCTGCAAGGCAAATGCTTACCCACTGTACAATCGCTCTGGTACCTCTTAATCATCTTTTTAATTGCTTTCTGTCTTTAAGATAAATACAATGCCAACAGCTTGTCTGATAATAGTATTTTGGTGTTGTTTTTAGAACAAAGGATGTAGTTTTAAGAACAAATTTAAATTAACTTTAAATTTCAACCCCAATTTCCCAACATTTTAGAACCCTCAATGAATAATATTGGTTTAATGAAATTGGTTTTTAATGAAAAAACAAAACTTTGTAAAATATTTTTGTCATGAGATTTTTTGGGTTCTAATTTTTTCCTAGAAGTTTTGACAAAGGAAAATAGGAGAAGCAAACTTAATGAACAAATATTTCAAATATTCACTATACCAATGAGATACTACTCTAGGGGGCCAGAAAGATAGCACAGTGGGTAGGGCATTTGCCTTGCACATGGCCAACCGGGTTTGATACTTGACCATCCCATATGGTCCCTGAGCACTGCCAGGAGTAATTCCTGAGCGCAGGGTCAGGAGCAACCCCTGAGCATCGCTGCTGTGACCAAAAAGGAAAAAGAAAGAGATAAAATTCTAGATCAATCACTAAAGTAACAGTTTTATACTTGCACAGCATAGTCCAATTTACAGACTTCTTGATCAGTATTGATTTCTATGCTTCTGCTGGGAATAAGGTAAAGCTAGAAAGATTTCAAAATATTATATGGGGCATGTTCTAATAAGAGGATGTAATTTTATTCTCACTAAAAGGGATGGGGAGGGAATCGGGGCATTGGTGGTAGGAAATGGGCATTGGTGGAGGATTGGGTGCTGGAACAGTGTATGACCAAAACCCAAACATGAACATCTTCATATTTGTATATCTCACAGTGGTATAATGAATTATTTTTAAAAAATTAAATTAAAAAAAGAAAGTTGACCTGGCCACATTAACATTAGCAAAATAGATTTCAGAACACTATCCACCCACCAATTAGAGAATGCTAAAAATGTGGTATATACATAAAAATAACCAATGCAGCAAGCATTTATATTATGATGTGCAATTATAATAATGTAGTTTTATGCCATATATTTTTTATTTTATGATGGGTATTCTTTGAACTTATTTTATTTGTATGGTGGAAAAATTTTAGCTTTGGGAAATTCCTTAACTTGCAATTTGTACAAACCACCAGACCCTCGTTCCAGGAAACCCCTGCCTTTGCTGCAAACTGTGTTGCATGTCTCATGATGTCACGCTGTAGTCCTCCCACCTAGCTGATGCGTAATAGATGAGTGTAAAGGCATGCCGAGCTTACACGAATACTCTGTATAAATAAACCTTTCTGCTCTCTAGCTGTAAGTCTTGGTGTGCTTGATAAAGCAAATTCAGGGACAAAATATGTCAAATATTTAGTACAACAGGTACTTTACTTGAATACCACTCAGCTACAAAGTAGCATAGGTGGGATTTCAACTAGATCTGGAATCCACATTGAACACTAAAGTCCTTTAAATTAAAAGATTATAAAGAGATCACAGAGGAAGTACTAAAGTGACTTAAAAATTCAATTCTTAGAAAGATCTACTCAAAGAAATTAAGTAAACTGTGAAACAACTTCATAATAAATTAGGATTTAGACCCATACTCTCTAATCCAGTGCTTATGATAATAAGACATAACCTTGCTATTTTTCTTTTTTTTTTTGCCTTTTTGGGTCACACCCAGATATGCTCAGGAGTTTCTCCTGGCTCTGCTCTCAGCAATTACTCCTGGTGTTGCTCAGGGGACCATATGGGATGCCGGGAATGAACCCAGATTGGTCACAAGCAAGGCAAACGTGCAATCCACTGTGCTATTGCTTTGACCCAACCTTGCTATTTTTCTCCAGACACTGGAATTACCTGATAGCTTAATAAAATAACTACTTTAATATAATATAAAAGCAGAATAAAACATCAGCAGTTAGTGCTTGGATATGAGAAAGGTTATCCAAAACTGATCCTTGTTTCACAATTGAGAAATGGAATTAGGTGTTAGTTCCTGCCATATTTAAGGAATATAAATCTAAATAACCCTGCCACGGGTCCTAGAAAAGGCAGACCAATTAATGAAAATAAATAGGTAGGCCTATTTAATAGGTAATTAAATAATACTTAATTGCACCATTCTTTCCAGTCTGGAAAGTGCAAAAGATAAGTAAAGAGAATCTTTAGGAGGCAATGAAAGACATATACTTAAGAAACAAAAGTCTTTAGGAAAAGCCAATTTACTTGTGACTTTCATTCTTTATCAACAAGCAAAAGCTTTTCTTCCTTGCTCTGATGAGAGGGGTTAAAATAAGGCATAGAATGTATGATGGCTTCAAATTCTTATATTATCAGCTATCTGGCCTCAGTGAAATAATTCAGACAAAGTACACGTTTTCCACAGTTGTTTCCATTCACTATTTTCCATAGTTGTTTCACTTTTTTTTTTTCATTCTTTGTGCAAAGCTTAAGGTAATGATTTCTTATGAGGAGGCTAAAAAATGATTGCTTACATTCCTTAAAACTGTTTCTTCACAGACTCAATCATCAACAACCTTGTAACTCACTGTGATTCAATAAAATTAATAAAAAAAAACTGTCTTTATAGACTTGTACATACCCTTGACTTTAAAAACCAGATCAAAGTTCATACAGACCATTAGATACGAGTCAGAAAACATGAAGATGTCATTTCTTTTTTTTTTTTTTTGTTTTTTTGGGGGGTCACACCCAGCAATGCTCAGGGGTTACTCCCCTCTGCACTCAAGAATCACTCCTGGTAGTGCTCGGGGTACTATATGGGATGTCGGGATTGAACCTGGGTTGACTGTGTACAAGGCAAACGCCTTACCCACTGTGCTATCTCTCCAGCTCCAGATGTCATTTCTTTTATCTGGTTTACATATCAACTAATTTCTTATTTTGCCTGCAAAGACATAAAAGCAGCACAAGAGACTCAGAAGATGCACTTACAGACTCATACAGCTGCTTACAGGTTTGGCTGGCATCAATTTTCCCGGAAAGGAAGCTGTTGGAACCGTTGTGTTTAATTCATGTACTATTCTGTCATCAATCGTCCTCATCGCCTTGAGTAATTCCTATACATATTAAGAAAAAAAAAACTCAGTGAAAAGTTGTGACTAAAAAAGCATTTAAAAACAGCTCTGGGATATTTGACAAATTCGGAATTTAGGATTGGGGAAATTAAGTCAAGTAAAATATAAGCACAGGAAAACATTTTTATTTTTTTGCAATGCCAGTGATTGAACCCAGAGTGTCACACATGCAGACAAACACTCTAAGTAGCTACACCCACAGCAAGATCTTTACTATTATTATTTACTAATAATATGCCTTATTATTATTTTGTTTGGGGGATATACCTGGTCATGCTTAGGGGTTACTCCTTGATCTGTGCTGGCTCCCACAGTGCTCTGGGGACCATAAGGTACAGGGGATCAAACCTGTGCCTCTTGCATGCAAAGGTCTAGGTTAGATTGTATTATCAGCCCACTGTGCAATTTCTACAGCCGCAGAATGTTTATTGTGAACATTAGGTACATTAGCAGTTCTAACTGTGGATATCAACTGTTTCCCTATGCTCAAGTGTAACCAGTCTGGGGCCTGAAAAGTGCCATGTTAGATTTACATTAAAATAGGGGAAGAGAAAGCAGATGAAAATGTCACTTTACTGTCCACTTTAAACTGGATTTGACCCTTAGAATGGGCTACATCACCAACATTCTACTAAGCCACCAAGAACAAGAACAACCTGTTGAATGGGCTGATAGATGGTACCTCATCCTGCCTTTGCTAAATTTAAAATTCACAACTGAAATCAACTCCTGCATTTCCTTCTCTATCCATTTGATAAAATAAAAAGTTTTCTGACTAAGCATCACATTCAACTTCAGAAAAATATATATATTTTTTAATTTAGGGAGTTGGAGTGATAGTACAGGAGATGGGGAACTCACCTTGCACCTGGCTAACCAAGGTTTGACCCCTGGAACTATGTATGGTCCCCTAAGCTCTACCAGGAGTGAGCCCTGAGCACCATAAAATGTGGCCCCCTGACCTCCCCCCAAATGTAAGAAAACCATTTTATCCTCTAGAGGTTCCACAATCAATTCAACTACTCCCTCATAAATTGCTGTTTCCACTGAAATGACAAGTTAGGCTCTGCAGACTCAGCTGTAGTAATCTGTAGTACAGATGTTGCTTCTTATTAGGTCACTACTTTAGCAAAGCCAGGAACTGAACCCTGAGCCTCACACATGCAAAGCAAATATTCTACCACTGAGCAATACCCACAACCCCATTATCTTTAATCAGCAATGTAGTAACCTTTTCTAGATATCAATTTCATTGAACAAAATAAAACAAGTAGGTTTAAAGCCAACTTCCCAATTTCTCTTCTCTTGTATTTTTGGCGATATTACTCTCTAAACTGAAATTCTTAGGGGATCATGTCAACATATTAGACACTTAAATCCATCTTTCTAAATGATGTGATATATATATGTGTGTGTATATATATATATATATATATATATATATATCACATATATGTGATATAGAGTGGTCAATCCACTATATATATCTGCAAAACAAACTGCAGAAAAAAAATTGGCCTAAACAAAAACTGAGAGCAGAGATGAATCTTTTCGCTCCTAACTATACAATTGCCATATATATGTATATATATATACATATACATATATACATACATATATACATATATATATAAATAATATACATACATAGAGTGGATTGTATAAATCAGTAATAAGTAGCAGACAGGGATCTCACTGGATGACTTTGTAACTCCTACAATCTGCCTATTATTAAATATATGTTGCCTCTAAAATCCCTTATTTCCTCACTCTAAATCAAATTAATCTGAAGTCAAGGTATGAATTTTCGAGGACAAGGCTTAAGCCACTTTCCTTGGCTCAGTCCTCAGCAATCTTTCTTCTTTAGTATTTATAAGGCCCCACTCTAAACACCAGGAATACAGGGTGAATAAAACAAAGAGGGTCTGGGGCCTGAGAATGCAGTGGGTAGTGTATTTGCCTTGCACACGGTCAACCCAGGTTCGATCCCTGGCAACCCATATGGTCTAAGCACCAAAAGGAGTAATTCCTGAGTGCAGAGCCAGGAGTAACCCTTGACCATCACTGGGTGTGACCCAAAAAAGCAAAGCAAAACAAACAAGGTCTTTTTGCTCTTAAGAAGTAAAATCCAAGGTGGGGACCTAGACAATAAATACTCCAGCAAATATGATTGATTTTTTTTTTGTACTATAAAGTACTATGGAAAAAAAACTGTGACAAAAAGAGTGAAGTTGAAGGCTTACTCTAGAAAAGCAGATCAAAAAGGTCACTGCATTAAAGCTAAGGTCTGAAAGACAAGATCTGCAAAACAAACTGCAAAAAAAAAATTGGCCTAAACAAAAACTGAGAGCAGAGATGAATCTTTTCGCTCCTAACTATACAACTGCCATTTTAATACCTGACTAAATCTGGTTCCAATTTTAAGAGTAATTCCAACATGACCCAGTGTAATTCAGAATCACAGCGATATTGGTTTTTCTCCATCTACCAAATAAAATTTTCTGTTATCTGTTCCCTTCTACCTAGAATTCCCTTGGTACTATCCACTTAATTACTCTGTTGGCTTATTTCCCACTTAATTGTTATACTTCTGTATTTACATTCTAAAGCTCTCAAGATCTTCTACTCCATGGCAGAGCCTGGCAAGCTACCCGTGTCGTATTTGATATGCCAAATACCAGGAACAATTATAGACCTCATTCCCATGACCTGATGGAATGGTTTAAGGCTCTTTATATTCCTGGGGCAAGCAGATGCCCTGGGCTACACTAGCATGTGACAGGACGTATGGAGATGTTACTGGTGCTCTCTCGAGCAAATCGATGAACAAGTGATACAAGTGAAGTGAAGATCTTCTACATGTTTTATGTCCCTTCTCACATTCAGTCACCAACCGCTTGTCCCAGTGCCTGGTACTTAGTTATCTATTATGGACTGAACAAGCAGGGCTAGGGTTCTGACCAAATAAAGTCGTAAGGACAGTGTGCTGATCCCAAGAACCTGGTGTTCCAAGAGACAGAGACATGAATATGCTTTCCCTATGTGCACAGGGTGATGTGAGGATATGATAATAAAGTTCAGCTAAGAGCCAAGTAGAGCAGTCTAACCAGAAACCAACGAGAACAGGGCCTATTATTTGAACTTTAAGTCTAAATCTGTGGGGGAAAAAAATAATTTCTATTGTACAAGCTATCCAGTCTTTTTTTTTTTTTTTTTTTTTTTTTTTTTTTGCTTTTTAGGAGTTACTCTTGGCTCTTTGCTCAGGAATTACTTTAGCAGTGCTCGGAGACCATATATGGGATACCAGGGATTGAACCCGGTCAGCCACGTGCAAGGCAAATGCCCTACCCACTGTGCTATCACTCTGGCCCCAGTCCATAGTATTTTTAACATAGACTTACTAATAGTGGTACATGCTTATTGGATTAATGTTACAATAGGTTTCTAGACAATATTTAGCACTCTTTTCTGGATTTTATATCTTTATTTTGTTTTGGGGGGCTCATCTAGTAATGGTCAGGGGATTACTACTGGCCCTACATAAACTTACTAATAGTGATAAATGCTTACTGAACTGATGTTACTATGGGATTCTAGACACCTAACATTTAGCACTCCTTTCTGGATTTTATATCTTTATTTTGTTTTTTTAGGGCCATATCCAGTGATGCTCAGTGGGTTCCTGGCCCTACACTCAGGAACTACTTACGCCTGGCGGTGCTCGGAGACCATATAGGATACCTGAATTAGACTTGGGTTTGCTGCATGCAAGGCAATTGCCCTACCTGCTGTACTCTCTCTGGCCTCAAGGATTCTGTCTCATTTTATTGACAGATTATTATCCCCTTATTTAATTTTGGCCACACCTGGCATTGCTCAGGGCTTACTCTTACTCTGTACTGTGATCACTCTGGCAGTGCTCAGGGGACTGTATGTAGTGATAGGTTTTAACCACCATTGGCCACATTGCAAGGCAAATGACCCTGTGCTATCTCTCTGTCTCCATGGAGACAGATTATTTTCCAGGAGTACTAAGTCAAGTTCTATAGAAGTACTAAATTAACTTTCTAAGGAGTAAAAGCTGTAAACACAAACAAAAACCTGAATACACTTACATTTCAAAACATGAAACTACATGAAGGGGGACCAATGGTAGTATAGCAGGGAGGGTGCCAGGGAGGGGCATTTGCTTTTGCATGCAGCTGACATGCAAGGCATGTCATGTATGTAGCTGTCATGCATGCATTGAACATGCATGCAGGTTCAATCCTTAGCATCCCATATGGTACCCCAAGCACTGCCAGGAGTAAATTCTGAGTGCTGAGCCAGGAGTACCCCTGAGCACCACCAGGTATAGCCCCTGGGGAGGGAGGGAGGGAGGGAGGGAGGGAGGGAAGGAGGGAGGGAGGAGGGAGGGAGGGAGGAGGAGGGAGGGAGGGAGGGAGGGAAGGAAGGAAGGAAGGAAGGAAGGAAGGAAGGAAGGAAGGAAGGAAGGAAGGAAGGAAGGAAGGAAGGAAGGAAGGAACTACATGGGAAAATGTCAGAAGAAAGAGGAATATGGTAAGACAAGGGTTAACTGACTTTAAGAGTATGCTATAAGGATTTGACAAGATCCAGCACCCATTCATGATTAAAACCCTCCAGAAAATGGGAATTGAAGGAAGCTTCCTCAAGATAGTCAAAGTCATCTACCAAAAGCCCACAGCGAGTATCATTCTCAATGGGGGAAAAATTGAAAGCCTTCCCCTTAAGATCAGGAACACGACAAGGTTGCCCTCTCTCACCTCTTTTATTCAATATAGTACTGGAGGTACTCGCCATAGCAATCAGAGAAGAAAAGGACATTAAGGGCACCCAGATAGGCAAGGAAGAAATCAAGCTATCATTATTTGCAGATGACATGATATTATATCTAGAGAACCCTAAACTCTCGGACCAAAAAACTCTTAGAAACAATAGATAGGTATAGTAGAGTGGCAGGGTACAAAATCAATACCCAAAAGTCGGTGGCTTTCCTATACACAAATAACGAAAGAGAAGAAAGGGATATTAAGAAATTGATTCCATTCACAATTGTGCCACAGAAAATCAAATACCTAGGAATCAGCTTAACCAAGTGTGTAAAGGATCTATACAAAGAGAACTACAAGACACTGCTTCAAGAAATAAAAGAGGACACGAGGAAATGGAAACACACTCCCTGCTCATGGATGGGGAGAATTAACATTGTTAAGATGGTAATACTCCCTAGAGCGTTGCCAGGCAGATTCAATGCGGTTCCTATAAGGATTCCCATGACATTCTTTAAAGAAATTGACCAAACACTTCTGAAATTCATATGGAATAATAAGCCCCCACGGATAGCTAAAGCAATCCTTGGGAAGAAGAAGATGGGAGGCATCACCTTTCCCAACCTCAAACTGTACTACAAAGCAGCAGTAATTAAAACAGCGTGGTACTGGAATAAAAACAGACCGGTGGACCTATGGAATAGAGTTGAGTATCCTGACACCCACCCTCAAAGACATGATCAGTTAATCTTTGATAAAGGTGCAAAGAGTCCAAACTGGAGTAAGGAAAGCCTCTTCAACAAGTGGTGCTGGGAAAACTGGACAGCTACATGTAAAAAAATGAATTTGGACCTGTGTCTAACACCTTGCACAAAAATCAGTTCAAAATGGATTAAAGATCTCAATGTCAGACCTGAATCCATAAAGTATGTTGAAGAAAATATAGGAAAAACCCTCCACGACATCGATGCTAAAGACATCTTCAAAGGTGAAGCACCATTAGCAAAGCAACTAGAAGAAAATATAAATATATGGGACTACATGAAACTGAAGAGCTTCTGCACCTCGAAAGAAACAGTGACCAAGATAGAAAGACAGTCGACGGAATGGGAAAGAATATTCACCCAATACCCATCTGATAAGGGGTTAATATCCAGGATATATCAGGCACTGGTACAACTATATAAAAAAAAACAGCCAACCCCATTAGAAAATGGGGAGAGGAGATGAACAGAAACTTTGACAAGGAAGAAATCCGAATGGCCAAAAAGGCATATGAAAAAATGCTCATCATCACTAATCATCAGAGAGATGCAAATCAAAACAACAATGAGATATCACCTCACACCACAGAGAATGGCCCATATCCAAAAGGGTAAAAGCAACAAGTGCTGGCGTGGATGTGGGGAAAAGGGGACTCTCATACACTGTTGGTGGGAATGTCGACTTGTACAACCTTTCTGGAAAACAATATGGACATTCCTCCAAAGACTAGAAATTGAGCTCCCCTTTGACCCAGCCATACCGCTCCTGGGAATATACCCTGGAAAGCCAAAAGCACAGCGGAAACACAATCCGCACTTTTATTTTCATAGCAGCACTGTTCACAATAGCCAAAACCTGGAAACAACCAGTATGCCCGAGAACTGATGACTGGATAAAGAAACTGTGGTACATCTACACGATGGAATACTATGCAGCTGTCAGAAAAAATGAAGTTATGAAATTTTGCTATAAATGGATGGAAATGGAAAGAATCATGTTGAGTGAAATTAGTCAGAAGGAAAGGGAGAGACATAGAATGACTGCATTTATTTGCATGGCATAAATATACTAGGTGATCTTACCAAAAGTGGAAATTACCACAAGCGGGTGGGAGTCAGAGGTTGGTTTAGATAGAGAAAGGAACATGAGTGAATAAATGTCTAAAGTTCTGATGCTAACATAGAACTGAGCAATAAGGACAGACAAAAAAATGCAAATGATGGCTTCTAAGTGTACCGTAGTGCAACCCACAATGTGTGGGAGAAGGAGGAGAGAGAGAGGGAGAGGAGAGGAGATAAAGAACCTGCCATTTAGGCGGGATGTGGGGGGGGGAATTGGGGACATTGGTGGTGGGAAATGGGCACTGGTGGAGGGCGGGGTTCTGGAACACTGTGTGACCGAAACCCCCCAAGTGTGAACAACGTTGTAATTGTATATCTCACGGTGGTATAATAAAATGTTTAAAAAAAAAAAAATAAATAAAGAGCAAAGGTAAGCACAAAAAAAAAAAAAAAAAAAAAAAAAAAAGAGTATGCTATAAGGAAACTTTGGAAGGTAACGTTGATTAAGGTTTGCACAACATGTGTATATGAATGTGGAATTTTATTGCATAGTACTCTTCAGATTTATGCATTTCACTTTATGCAAAGTTTACAGAAAATAAATACTGAAATCTAATGATCACATGAATTTTGTGATCACTTCACAATTTTGAGGAGAATATTACATAGATGTTTGCAGGTTACTTTGAAATGCAGTAAAAAAGGGTAAATCAATGGCTGAGGGATGGGGATGCATTAGAGTAAATACAGCAAATCACAAGACTCTATGTCAGTATTTCCCAAAGATCCAGGAGGGCTGGGAGCAGTCAACTGGGCATAATTTGTTCAGAAAGTGCTGGCCGAGTCCAACATTGCTCCAAGGGTTCGCTCACATGTGCGGGGAGGGGCCACTCTGGCCAGACTTGGAACGGGATTTGGGCCCCTCCACCCTTTCCTCCACCTCCATGCCAGCTACCCTGGAAGAGAGACACTCCAGACCCACAGCTCCTTCGGCGTGGCTGCGTGATAGTCTTAGATAATACTAGATGTTAGGATCTGGTCCTTTCCAGTATCTTTCACATTTATACACTGTATACAGTTCTAGGCATGTTCTAGCTGTGACTTGTCATCCCAATGAGCCTAGCAGGAAGCCAGAGCAACCCCCCACCCCATGAGGTCAGTCATTTTCGACATGCAGACTCCACAGCTCCTCAGAGCTCTACCCGAAAACCTGATCTTTCCCCTTTGAGTTCCATCAGCAAATGCTCAAGATGAGAGCCTTCTACTGAAAGTATACCACCTACATGGCAGAGTCTGGCAAGCTACCCGGTTTTATTTGATATGCAAAAAACCAGTAACAATTATGGAACTCATTCCCATGACCTGAAAGAATGGTTTGAGGCTCTTCCTGTTCCTGGAGCAAGTAGATGCCCGGGGTACACTTGCTTACAATAGGATGTATGGAGATGTTATTGGTGCCACTTGAGCAAATCGATGAGCAATGGAAAAACAAGTGATACAAGTGATACTTTCTGTTGTTCACTTAAAAAAAAGTAGATTGGGCAGAGACACTGAAGGATTTTTGTTTCTTAAGAAGGAAATGCTGGGGCGGAGCGATAGCCCAGTGGTAGGGCATTTGCCTTGCACGTGGCAGGCCTGTGTCGGCCTGGGTTCGATCCCCAGCATCCCATATGGTCACCCGAGCACCGCCAGGAGTAATTTCTGCATGCAGAGCCAAGAGTAACCCCTGAGCGCTGCTGGGTGTGACCCAAAAAGGAAAAAAAAAAAAAAAAAGGAATGCTATTTGTTAGGTGGTGAGTGCATGAGTGTTCATCGAACAATTTTTTTTTCAATTTAGTGCTCAAATATTTTCACGTTCTGAAATTAAAAAGCACCTACTCATTATAATAAAAGTACATCGGGCGAGAGTCATAGTACAGCAGGGAGGGCATTTGCCTTGCAGCCAACCCTGGCATCCTATTTGGTCCCCAGAGCACCACCAGGATTAATTCCTGAGTGCAGAGCCAGAAGTAACACCTGAGCATCATCGGGTGCGACTCAAAAAGCCAAAATAAATAAATGTATTAATTCCAGTTTCTCTTCCACAGTACTCAGTGCAGTGTTTTTCATATTTAAAATACTATACATAAAATGTTAACTTCATGCTTTTGTTTTTTCTTCTCATTTGTTATTTGGGTCACACCTAGAAGTGCTCAGGGCTTACCTGTGGCTCTGTGCTCAGAGACCATGCTTGGTGAGGCTCAAGGGATCATCTGTAGAAATCTGGGTTAGCCACATGTAAAGAGCCTTACTCACTCTACTCTCTGGAGAGCCCAGTCTCATATCTTTGAAAGAAACTGTGAATAATATTTTGTGAGTCTATCAGTTAATTACTTTTTTATACTTTGTCAAATGTTATATAAAACTATATTTTTGAGGGTCTAGAAGATAATGCAATAAGGCACTTGCCTTACAAGTGGCAGACCCAAGTTCAATCCCTGGCCCAGCACCCCATATGACATCCTGAGCACAAAGCTGGGAGTAATCCCTGATCACTGCCTCAAAAACAAAAGAAATCTGACATTTTAACAGCAGTTTCACATTTGTTGTGTGACTGATAGAGGCTCACTACCTTAAAAAACAGGATACAGAAATAGTACAGCAGGTAGGGCACTTCCCTTACAAGTGACCGACCTGGGTTCGATTCCTAGCACCCTATCTGGTTCCCTGAGCACTACCAGGAGTGAGCCCTGAGTGCCGAGCCAGGAGTAACCCCCTGAGCACTGCCATGTGTGGCCTAAAAAATAATTAACTAAATAAAAAGATATGTAGGGGCAAAAACAGTAGTACAGTGGATAGGGTGTTTGCCTTATCTGTGGGTTCGATTTCTGGCATCCCGTATGGTCCACTGAGCATCACCAGGAGCAATTCTTGAGTGTAGAGCCAAGAGTAATCCTCATCGCCAGTGTGAACAGCAACAACAACAAGAACAACAACAACAACAAAAAAATATGCCAAAGCAAGTCTTGGAAACCATACGTGAATTTAAACGCACCGTCTTCCTCACCATAAAACACGTATTTGGTAAAGTCCTAGAAAAGCTATCTAAAAATTACCCTAAGTTTATCTAATAAGATTCATTTTATAGTATTTGGGGGTGGGGGTTGGAGGTGTATTAGTGGTTGCAGAGCTCAAAGCCAGCAGTGCTTGAAGGGTGAGGAAGACAGATGAATCCAGGCAGTGCTGGGGAATTACCAGGCAGAACCCTGAATCTTGCACTTGCAAGTTATGTTCTCTACCACTGGTTCCTATGATCTTCTCATTTACATGATCTCTCTGAATGGAATGGCTCTGCAAGACAGTTTAACCATAGCTCCAATCACAAGATCTTATCCAATCTTCCAAAAGAAAAATCTGAATTTTTAAAGCAGGATTAGATGTTTCAACAGTTGAGAAATATTTTTAAATTAGTCTAAAAAAGTCAAGTAATTATAAACAGGGAAGACTTTTAAACATTATTAACAAATCCTTTTGGGGGGTAAGGTGACCATACCAAGTGGTGCTCAGAGGACTAGATATATATGCAGTGCTGATAATTCAACCAAGTTCTATGCATGCAAGACAAGCACCCTTGTACTAGTTCTTCACTAGACATAACATAAACCTTATTTCACAGATTTCAGCTATTTCCCAAAGGGATTAGACAAATAGCTCAAGATCCCAAAGCTCTTAGAGGCAGAAACTAAAACTAGAACCCTGAATGTTCAGCAGTTTCAGCAGGACACTTGCCCAAATCTTAGGGCTATGACTGCTCAAAAATAAATAGCTCATCAACTCAAGTTAATCATGGTACTAATGTGATAGAGATCACTGCAAACCAAGATGAGTCAGCTTTAAATATTCCATATACTTTAAAATCCAAAAGTCTTTACTTTTTTAGGGATTTTTTACAAGTATTTTTGTTTACTGGACACTTGGATCACACTTGAAGATAGCTGCTGTTGTACTGACCTAACCTAAGTAACAGCTCAAGATGGTGAAAAAAGGAGGCAAATAATGCGCAGACAGGGCATAAAACTTCTTCAGCCAAATGTTTGTCAAATAATCGAGTCTGTTGAGCTTTTCTTGAAGAATACTGCTTCACGCCAGGAATTTAACTCAGTGAAAGAGAGAGACTAGGAGCACTGGATCCCTTAACTTCCCCCAATATCACGCTACAAAAGTTAACCTAAGCTGGGGCCGGAGCAATAGCACAGCGGGTAGGGCGTTCGATCACCAGCATCCCATATGGTACCCCCCATCCCCCCAGCTCCGCCAGGAGTAACCCCTGAGGGTTGCCGGAAGCTTACTACAGATGGGCCAATGGTACCCTAAAATCTTCACTATCTGGTGTTAAAAATACATTAAAAAAATTAGGCGCCGGAGTGATAGCACAGTGGGGAGGGCATTTGCCTTGCACCCGGCCGGCCCGGGTTCGATCCCCGACTCTCCATAGGGTTCCCCAAGCACCACCAGGAGTAATTCCTGAGCGAAGAGCCAGGAGTAACCCCTGAGCGCTGGATGTGACCCCCAAAAAATTAGGGCTCACATCCGTTGGTGCTCAGGAATTCACTCCTGGAAGGGCTTGGGGAGTCGGGTGTCAGTTTGAACCTGGGTCTACCTCACGCAGGTAGGCACTCTACCTACTGTCCTATTACCAGGCACCTAAAAATACACCCGTAAACTCATTAATTCATTTACAGCACCACGTTCATAACAGCGTGGAACAGGTAAATTTCACAGCAACTTGGTAAAACTCCAGATCCCAGTCCTTTCATTCACCGGTTAATAATTAGCCCCGGGCGCCTGGCGCTTAAATAAATAAAATGATAAAGCCTAAACGTTAAGTTTTCTCTAAGGTTCAGAGGGTTAACAGGGCAGTAGTAGCACAGTAAGAACTAGAATTAAGCTCCCCTTCAAGAAGGCGAACGTTCTTCCAGTTTAAAGTAACAGTAAATCTACCAAAACGTGGGTCGAGCAGCCCTCCCTCACTCTTTTCTCTCACAGACGCTCAGCTCCGAGCAGGAGGGATGAGAAGGGCAGGAACTGAGTTCAAAGGAAGGCTGAAAGGCTGCCACATTCCCTTCCCCGCGGTCCTAGTTCGGCGTTACCGCAGGAGCTCTCGACAGCCCAGGAACGGTTACTCGGGGGCTGGTGAACGCCGGTACAACCATTACGGACCCCGTCAACGGAGCGCCCTGCACCCTGAGGCCAAGCCCGCGCCCCCGTGACCTCCAGTAGCCCGAAAAAGGAGCCCTTGAACTCCCCCTTCTTCTACAACTGGCTCGCATTCTCTCCCACACCAGAAATGGAGGCAACGTCCGGAGGCAGAAAGAGGGGTAGGCTGCCACTCCAAGAGAATCCCATCACCTGGAACTCGGCGAACTCCTCACACCACACCGCCACTGGGCGCCGCCATATTGGACAAGCGCTAGGTCCCCGGCGCGAGCCAATCACGGCGCAGCAAAGGCGTCCGCGGTGCCGCCTGCCAGGATCGGTCCCGGTGCGAAGAGGCGGGAAGCGTCCGCGCACCCCGCACCTTAGCCCGTGTCTTCGTTGGCGCCTGCAGCCCTACTATCCTCTCACTTTCACCTCCTTTACGCCTCCTCCTAACTCTGGCATGGTTTCTTGGGTTGCAGAATGTGAGGACTAGAAGGGACCTTAGGACTCCTTCCTTTTCCCCTGCAAGAAAATTGCCTTTGGCAGGATAAGGGGTGGAGGAGGGGAGCCAGAGCGGGCCCTCGGTGGCTCCAGTGCTGGGAAGTCGCGCAGAGCTCTGGGACCTGGTGCTGGCTGGAATCGGGCCTGAAGCTCCTGCCGGCAAGCGCGCGCTGCAGTCGCTACCCCCCCCAGCCCGCAGTGAGGTGCCCCTCACATAGGAATGCGTTTACGGAACAGGGACTCTTAGGAACAGTTTTCCTCAGACAGGCTTGCTTTTCGGAACACGTGCACTGAGGAACAGTTTTGCCCAGCAGCGTGACCTCAAGAGCCTGCATCACACAAAAGTCCTACAACAGACAAATGACTTTTCTTCCACAGCGGACAGGCACTTAGACGCAGAGTGGAACAGACAAAATCCCAGATACGAACAGTTCGTAAAAACACTTCTTAGGGGGCGCGGCAGCGGGCAGGACCCGGCAGGACCAGGCGAGAAGCCTCGCCCGCTCCACAGTCGGCGCGTCTCTCACGGTCCTCACGACCCACACGGCCCGCACGTCACTAGGCTGCTCCCTCCCACCCGCCGCGCCGTGGGCGCCCAGTCACGGCCCGCACGTCACGCAGGCCTCGCCTACCCGCGCACCCCAACGTTATGCGCGCCAGGCTCGCTCCGCCTCCACGTTCCTGAGTCCCGCCCCAGCAGCTCCAGGCCTTCGGGATCGGTGACTCTCAGTGACATTGAACGCCGCCGTGTCGTAACTCCGGAATCGCTGCGCGGGTCGGCAGAGTTGGCGGCCATGGGGAGTCTCCGCGGCCTGCGCCTGCTGGCGGGTGAGACTCTGGAAGGGCCGGGAGGGCGGGAAGCCCGCTCGGGCGGAGCGTGCAGGAGCCCCGCAGCCGGCTGTGCGAATGACGCAGTGCACTCCCCTCAATTTGCTTGCGGTGGTACCCCCTTCTTGGCTGGAGAGGAGAGAGCAAGAGCTGGGCCAACAGTAGCTTTGCAGACTTTGCGGACTGGCTCCGAGTGACCCCACACCTGGTTTTGTTATCCCCCAACTTCCACCCACTTAGAGCATCTACTTCGTTTTCGCCCCATTCCTAATTCTTTTCCAGCTCAGTTCTCCAAACATTTGCTATCCCTAAGTTTTCCTGTCTGACCTTTTCAGTTCATTTAAAGCCTTCAGCCTCTTCTTTCAACTCCCAGCTTTCCATTTCTGCTTTCAAATAAAAAACCTCTAACAAACTCTCACCCTTGTACGAATAGAGAAAAGGCTTCACAAAACAATTGTAATTATTTTCTTTAAATTGACAGGAACCAATAAGGGTGCGTTAATCAATTTTAAGCAATTACTTTAAATTTCTTGGAGTATTATAAGTGTGTGTTATGCACTTAGTTTTCCTAGTAGAAATTTGTGTTTTTGTTTTTGTTTTGCTTTTTTGGGTCACACCTGGCAATCTCAGGGGGTTACTCCTGGCCATGCACTCAGGAATTGCTCTGGGGACTACATGGGATGCCTAGGACTGAATCCTGATTGATTGCATGCTAGGCAAACGCCCCTCCCGCTGTGCTATCGCCCTGCCCCCACCCCCTAGAAATTTTTTGTAATGTGTATTTGAAATCAGGTTAATTCACTTTATAAAGGAGCAAGTAGTCTTGACTTAGAAGGGCTGAAGAACCCTTAGTTACTGAAAAAGTTTGCTTTAAGCCTTTAGGCACCAGGGAAAGTTATGCTTATTGATTACCTTTCTGAGGTTTGATGAGATATAAAGATTGATCTTATGGGGGCAGGAGCAATAGTACATCCGGTAGGGCAGCAGCCAACAGAGGTTCAGTCCTCTGCATCTTGTATGGTCCCCTGAGTACTGCCGGGAGTAATTTCTTTTTTTTTTTTTTTTTTTTTTTTGCTTTTTTGGGTCACACCCGGCAATGCTCAGGGGCTACTCCTGGCTCTGCACTCAGGAATTACTCCTGGCAGTGCTCGGGGGGACCATATGGGATGCCGGGATCGAACCCAGGCCAGCATGAGCCGCGCGTGCAAGGCAAACGCCCTACCCGCTGGGCTATCGCCCGGCCCCTGCCAGGAGTAATTTCTGAGTGTAGAGCCAGGAATAACCCCTGAGCATCTCGGATTTGACTCAGGAAGCAAAAAAGAAAAAGGTAGATCTTTTGTTCCATGATACTAAATTAACAAGAGTTGTTTAATTTGAAATTTAAAGGAAAAAAGTAGCCCTAAACTTAACAATTGTAACAATTTAAATTGAAAGTAAAATAATGTAAACCTCCTAAAAGTTATTCTTTACATGGCTTATTTTTTGTTCCAGTGGAGAATGAACTGGAAAACATCACAAACTGTCATTGTCTACATCCCTTTAAACAAGCCACTCTCCACTAAAAAGAGATGGATGCAATTGATCTATTCAGCTTTGTTTAACTTCAATTTGCATAAAATGTTTTGTAAACATTATGTTAATTGTTATAAAGCTTTTTCGAAAGGTAAGTGAATCATCACTCCATATAAAAACTAAAATGGAGCATTATTATAATAACATATTCTTTTGTGGAGGGAGTCACACTCGACAATGCTCAGGAGTTACTTCTGGCTCTGCACTCAGTAATTACTCCTCCTGGTGCTCAATAATTCCTATGGGATGCCGGATATCGAACCCTGGTTGGCTGCCTGCCCTACCCGCTGTACTGTTTCTCCAGCCCCTATAATAAGTTATTCTGAGTAAAATTTCAACTATCCAAATTTTAAATTCTTTAATGGTTCTTTCATTTTATTGTTTCTAATAAAAATCTTAGAAACAAATCTTGCAGCCCTGTGGTCAGCTGCATAGAATTCCATTGTGTAGATGTATCTATCACAGCCCGGATCATCGACACCCACCCTGCAGCAGTTTTTTTTTTCAATCCTGCCCAGGTATGCTGAACCAGAGTCTCACAGACATGGGGCAGAGCTGCTACTTGCTCTCCCTGTGCCCAGCCGCTCATGAGGCACCTGGGAGGCATGGCGGGTTCTATCCCTGGACTGCCACCTCAGCAGAGCCTCACAACAAGCCAGACGACGCCCCTACTCCATGGGGGCCACCATTTTCCACATCCGGACTTCTCTCTCGTCACAACTCCACCCAGCAGACCAAACTATCACAGCCCGGCTCACACGGCCGCTAGCGGTTCATCAATAAATGCTTTATTTAGAGGGGACTACAAGAGTATGCCACTCGCACGGCAAGCCTGGCAAGCTGCTCGTGTCGTATTTGATATGCCAAATACCAGTAACATTTATATTAGGTCATTCCCATGACCTAATATAATGGTTTGAGGCTCTTTATGTTCCTGGAGCAAGCAGATGCCTTTGGGTTCTACTAGCATGAGACCGGACATATGGAGATATTACTGGTGCCTGCTCTAGCAAATAGATGATGAACGGGAAGATAGTGATAGTGATAGAAATTTTTGCTTGGGCATGAGAGATAGTACAGAGAGTAAGATGCTTGCCTTGCACACTGCAGATCCGGGTTAGATCTCAAGAACCCCATGTGATCCTGTGAACCTGTCAGGAGTGATCCCTGAGTGCAGAGCCAGCAGTAAGTCCTGAGCACTACCTGATATGCCCCCCCACCAAAGAAAGAAATCTTTGCTATATTTTCTTAGCAAACAAAATACTTTTATATACTTGCATTGTTTGTTTTGCAGATGATTCTGTAAATAGTGGTTATTAGGTGATACTTAGATTTTAAGAAGATAGTCTGTACTTGGATCCATAACTTAGAAAAATATGTTCTCTTTGGAATAGCACTAATAAAGATGGTTTTACACTAAAAGACTTTGATCCATACCACTATGAACTCCATGAGGGTAGAACTGGGTCTCTTTTAGTTTTAGCAGAAGTAGAAAGTAGAATAAAGTAAATAAGGGGACTTGAACAATAATAGTACAGTGGATAGGGCATTTGCCTTGCACGCAGCTGACCCGGCTCGATCCCCAACATCCCATATGGTCCCCCGAGGACTGCCAGAAATAATTCCTGAGTGCAGAGCCAGGAGTAACCCCTGAGCATCACCAGGTGTGACCCAAAAAAAGCAAAAAAAAAAAAAAAAAAAGTGTGTTGTTGGGCCAGAGCGATAGCCCAGCGGGTAGGGTGTTTGCCTTGCACACGATGAGCTGGGTTCAATCCCCGGCATCCCGAGCACCACCAGGAGTGATTCCTTAGCAAAGACCAGGAGTAACCCCTGAGCATAGCTAGGTGTGACCCAAAAAAGCAAAAAAAAAAAAAAAAAAAAAAAAAAAAAAAGCGTGTTTTTGCCCTACATTCTGACTTATCTGCTAATTTTAAAATGAATTTACTGTCTTTATTACTGCAGTGCAGTAGATCATTGGGCAATGTCTCTTTATTTAGTCCTTCCCACAGCATCAGATCAAGAAATCACATAGGAGCCATGTTATCTAGTTGCCTTAATTTGACAGTTAAGGAAATCTAAGGTCCAGGAAGGCGACTCCTAAGGTCACAAATAGAGCTAACACACAACTAGTTTCTATGAGCTCACATTCAGATTTTTTTTTTTTTTTTTTTTTGCTTTTTTGGGTCATACCCGGCAATGCTCGGGGTTTCTCCTGGCTCTGCACACAGGCCGGCGCGTGTAAGGCAAACGCTTTACCTGCTGGACTATCACTCCAGCCCCACTCACATTCAGATTTTATTTCTAATGCATTTTGGTTCTTCATGGTTCTTGTTCTGATGTTAACCAATTTTTTTTCTTTTGGATCACACCCAGAAATGCTCAGGGCTTACTCCTGGCTCTTCGCTTAGGAATTACTCCTCACAGTGCTCATGGGACCATATGGGATGCCAGGGATCGAACCTGGGTCGGCCGCGTGCAAGGCAAACACCCTACCCACTATGCTATCGCTCCAGCCCCTGATGTTAACCAATTCTAATGAGAATAAGACTGTTTTTACTGCTCCTGTCTTTGGCTTTGCTTATCACTCCCTCAGGTCTGGTCAGCACGTTTTTATTAGGTATATTGAGTGTTCTCTACCTTGTGAAAGCTCTAAAGTTAGTGGACTATCAGCTTTTTTTAGGACTGGAGCTTTGTGGGGGACTTTTTTTTTTTTAATTTTCTTTGGGCCACATCCAGCCATGTTCAGGGCTTACTCCTGGCTTTGCTCTTAGGGATTCCTAGGCCTTGAGCTTTCTGCATTGGATAAATATACCTATATGCTATATCTGAGCACTTATCCAAGGCACTATATGCTCTTGTAGATTACAGAATTTTCAGTGCTGCTGTGGTGTCCTGGAGCCAATTCCTACTGATTTTGTGAAAATCTCTTCCCAACTTCATGACTAGTGATGGTACATTGGTAGCTGAAATCAGCTCTGGTGAGAATTACTGATGTTTCATCCCGCCAACCCCACCCCTTCCAGACACTTCCTGAGAGCCAACATACCTCTGGCTTTAAGAATTCAGAGAAAAGGGGCCGGAGCGATAGCCCAGCGGGTAGGGCATTTGCCTTGCGCGGCGGCCTGTGCCAGCCCGGGTTCGAATCCCGGCATCCCATATGGTCCCCTGAGCACCGCCAGGAGTGATTCCTGGGTGCAGAGCCAGGAGAAACCCCTGAGCATCGCCAGGTGTGACCAAAAAAAAAAAAAAAAAAAAAAAAAGAATTCAGAGAAAGGGGCTGAAAATCTGGCTCAAGTAGGAAGAGGTTGAGCACTTGTCTTGCATATGTCTTGGATATGTGAGGCCCCAAGTTTGATCCCTCCCATTAGCAGATGTGGCCCTGGTGGCCCCAGCATTTCACCATACCATAGGCATGGCTGGGCCAAGTATATCCAGGATTGGCATTGGGGCCCCATAACACTGCTGGGGACACTACCCCTTCCTCCCACCCTTCAGATTTTTCAGAGTAAGGAAAGCTAGTGTAGATTAGGACTGTGTACTGACGGCTCCTGAAAGAGGCAGGGAGAGCCATGAGAGCAAAGGAACCAAGAGTCTTGAGGGATACACAGGGAGATAGGGCAGCTTGGAGACAGAAGGATTCTCAGCCTCACAGATTTGAACACAAAGGAAGCCTTCAGACAGGAATCATTAATGAGACATTCCAGGAAATTGTTGTTACTGTTGCTCCCAGTGAAGATATTATAGTTATCCATGTGTGAAGTGACTGGGGAAATGACCAGAAAAATTCTAGAAAGTGTTGGAGAAATGATTAGTATGATTCTATAAGTTATTTTAAGGAAGAGCTTAGGGACTGAAGGCATATACTTCTGCTGTCAGGGAGAAAGCTGGGAAGGAATGTTGGTTTGCCTAAAGGCTGGTCATTATTGGACTGGAAGCAGAGTTGGAATTAGAGACGAGAGTGGGCTCTCTCAAACTTGCCAAAGACCTGAGACAAGTTAGGGGGAGCATTCAGGAAAGCCCCCTGCACGCAACTGCTAATTAAAGCAGAGTGGAGAGGTGGGTGTGACTCAGCCACTAAGAAGGGCTGCCCTGCAGCTCTGCTATCTGATCACAAGTGCCACGTGCCATTTCTGGCCCCACCCAAGCCTGGTGTGTATGAACACCACAGCTCATGGATGCGATGTGTTTGTTTCCTCTGCCCCCTTTGTGAGCACCACAACTAGAAGATACATGAGCACCATGGCCAGGAAGTGCAACTGGTGGAGAGCATGTATGTGTGTACCACAGTGTCCCCAGGCAAACACTACAGCTAGAAAGAGCACAAGCACCGGAACTAACTACAGTGTGACCTCTTGTCGGCATGAAGGCAGTCATATTCAACCCCCAGTTACATTGCAGCAACAGTGAGGGGGGAAGGAAAGAGCAGAGGGGGATAGAATGGAAGAGTTCTCCCAAGAGTGGTGTCAAAGAAGCAAAACTGACCTCTGAGGGCCTGAGAATGTGAGTAGGGAAAAAAGGATAAGAAAGGTCTTGAAGAATGTAGGTTAGAGAGGGCAGTCATGAAGGGAGAGGAGCGTGGTGATTTTCATGTAAGGAAGGACTAGGTCCTTGCAGGAACTGGGAAGGGTACAATGAGCAGTGGTTGAGGATCTAAAATTAGGTTTGTGTGACACACTCATTAATATTAGTGTAATTGTAAATATTTGTGGGGAAGGTTTGTGTGACAAGCTGATTAATAGTAATGTAATTGTAAATATTAGTGGAGGAAGGTTTGTGTGACATGCTCATTAATATTAGTGTAATTGTAAATATCAGTGGGAAAACAAATGTAAAGTGGGAGGGGAAGCTAGAGATAGCTGCTGGTTGAGTCATCTGCACTTTGGAAGGCTTTATTAAATAAAGGCTGATTCATTTAGAGGCTGTGTTAAGAGCGAGTGATTATTGTATATACATGTTGTCATCTCGACACCACTGGTGGATAGCAGTTTCTAAGAAGAATCTTGAAGCCATTGTGTCTTCTGTACCTTACACCCTTTAATTTTTTACTACCAGATTTTATAAACCTAATTAGAAATGCCACCAAAGATATAGAAAGCTTTTCTTACAAACTATTTTTAATATTAAAACATGGGCCCTGAGTGATAGTCCAGTGGGGAGAGCATTTGCCTTGCACTTAACCAACCCAGGTTCAACCCCTGGCATCCCTTATCGTCTCCTGAGCACCACCAGGAGTAATTCCTGAGTGCAGAGCCAGGAGTAACCCCTGAGCAATGCTGGGTATGACCCAAAAAGAAAAAAATAATAATGGGACACAGTCATAGGGAATTATTGAATTCTGGTTATATCCATGTGGTTTACAAGCGTTACAATAGATTATTTATAAATGTGTTTGTTACATGAGCAAGATGCAGTATTATAAAAAATATGTTTGATGTATATAAGCAAAAAGAAACAGGTGGGAAGAAATAGATAAGTTGCTAAACCTGGGTGGTATTGATTATTATGGGCATTTTCATTTATTCTTAATGTTTTTATCTTTTTTTTTTTTTTTTTTTTTTTTGCTTTTTGGGTCACACCCGGCGATGCTCAGGGGTTACTCCTGGCTCTGCACTCAGGAATTACTCCTGGCGGTGCTCGGGGACCATATGGGATGCCGGGGATCGAACCCAGGCCGGCACAGGCCGGCGTGCAAGGCAAACGCCCTACCCGCTGGGCTATCGCTCCGGCTCTTATCTTTATTTTTGTATGAGCCATCCCTAACAGTGCTCAGGTGGAGTGGAGGCAGGCATGTGGTCTTGGGGATCAGACCCAGAGCAAACATGTGCTCCGCCACTTGAACCACATTCATGGCCCTCATTTTTTTAATAGCTTCCATGGCTCCTGATACCCCAGGAGCAACTCATGCTTTTATATTATAAAAGTTGATGTCTTTTTGTTTGCTTGCTTTTTTATTTTGGGCCCTACCCCAGCAATGCTCATGGCTTACTCTTAGCCCTGTGCTTAGGGATCACTCCTGGTGGTGCTCAGGGGATCCTGCCTGGTACCATGGAGCAAATCATGGTTAAATGTATGTAAGGCACTCTAATACTCACTTTCATTACCCCAATACTATTTCTCTGGGTGGTTGTCTCCGGGGTATTCTTGCTCTTTTCAAGAGCAAGGAGAGATTATTTGGCAGGAAAGGGCAATGGAAAGAAGTATCTAGAGGTTTTGAGATAAGGCTTGGTAGAGCATCCTTCAGTAAAAGTGATCACAGATGGAAGAGTTCACTAGTTCAGAGAGAACACAAGGTCTGTTCTTGGGAGCCCAGGGAAAGGATGAGAAAACAGCTGGATAGATTAGTGAATCTTTCTATGACATATTGGTGTATGTCAACAGCTGTGACGCGGAGAGTTTCAGAGAATCACTGTTGGGAGTGGTCTGGGATATTGTTGGGAAGAAAAACCACCACGGAGGGGCCTGTAGCACCAGTTTTTCCCTTTTTCCCCAGATACATAGAATTAAAATTCCAGACCCCAGGACCCTCTCCCATCCCACCCACTAACTTTATTGTTTTGGTTGCTTATTGCTTTTTTAAAAAAAATTTTTATTATACCACCGTGAGATATGCAGTTACAAAAGTGTTCATATTTGGGTTTCAGTCATAAACACAGTGTTCCAGCACCTTCTTTTATGTTTTGCACTTATTTTATTTGTTTTGCAGGGAAGTCTTGAAGGCAGTTAGCTTACACATCTGATGTGGAAACTACATAAGTGCTTTTCAGGCATTCTGAGTGAGCTGTGGGTGAGACTAAGAGCCCTCATCTTATCAGCCTAATTACTACATTCCTAGGTCCAATAATCTTTCCTACAAAGTCCACTGACTTGTCGCAATCATTTGTCACAGAATTTCATCAGTTATGCAATCAGGTATTGATGATGTGTATGTGTGAACTTTCTCCTCCTTGGGATTAGCGTACAATTGGTTTTTCTTTCTCTTACTTCAAATTGACTGATTCACTAAACAAACTTTCAAAGTTCCTTCCTGAGACTTGCCCTTGTATATCCAGCACTCATTTAAGGACTAGCAATATTCTATTTCAATTCTAAAAGGATTAAATAGGCATTTGTGAGCAAATGTAAGAAGTGCTTTATTAGATTAAAGAAAAACTTTCCATGGTACACGAAAAGAAACTTAGTTGCAGCCAAACAAGATTCCTGTTGCAGCCAAGGTCATAGTAACTGACTTCTGGAAAATCAGGAAAACGAGAAAGAGTTGGGGAGACTGCCTCAAGACTGTGTGCTAGGATGACCTGTGGGCTTAGGTCACGTTGGTTGTGATGTGACCTAAGGTGGCTCTATAACCCTGAGGGGCAGCCAGCTGCACTGGAGAGGGATGTGCATGAAGTGTTTTTCCCAAGATGGGGACAGCTTGGAAGAATTCCTGTTCCCAAGTACTGCAGAATGGAGTTGACACTGCCCCTGCAGCCCGGAAAAAATAAAGCAGACCCAGAGACAGTAGAAACAAGGGCGAGGAGGACCGACCCATGGTGGGAAGCTTGCCACAAAGGGGGAGAGAGAGTGTGGTTAGGATAGAGAAGAGTCACTGTGACTGTGATGGTTGAAAGTAATCAACTCTGGGCAAGAACTGAGTGCTGAAAGAGGTAAAGGGATGTTCGTGTGGCAAACCAGTGCCTAAAAGGAAAATATGACAGGGAGGGGGGGAGAGGGAGAGAGAGAGAAGAGAGAGAGAGAGAGAGAGAGAGAGAGAGAGAGAGAGAGAGAGAGAGAGAGAGAGAGAGAATGAGAATATGAATCTGTCATAGAGCTAGGCTGGGGGAGGAAACTTGAGACATTGGTAGCAGGAAATGTACACTGGTGAAGGGACTTCTTGGAACATTGTATGACTAAAACCTAATCATGAACAACTTTTCAATTAAAAAATTTTTTTAAAAAGAGCTGCTTTTCTGGCAGTGAACTGAGAGGGGTGTCTAAGCCAGATAGAGACATGTAGGGATTAAGTGAACGTTGAGTGACCCTAGTAATTCACCTGGCCTGTGTTGAACAGCAAGCAACACTTCTAGGGTCATTAGAAAAATAAGGGAATTCAGTTGTCCCTGTGCACTAGTTTTGCTTGTTTGTCTAAGGTACTTTTGTTGATTCCAACAGGCCTCATTTGAAATCTGCTTTTCCAGATTCTTCTTAGATTTTATTTTATTTTATTTTATTTTGCTTTTTGGGTCACACCCGGCAATGCTCAGGGGTTTCTCCTGGCTCTACACTGAGGAATTACTCCTGGCAATGCTCGGGGGGACCATATGGGATGCCAGGGATCTAACCCAGGCTGGCATGGGGCGGCCGTGCAAGGCAAACGCCCCTACCTGCTGGGTTATCGCTCCGGTCCCATCTTCTTAGATTTTAGTAAGTGTAGCTACATACCACTTGGATGACTTCCAAAATTATCCTTCTAGGTCCAGGAAATTCTAAATGTCCAGGTAGGGTCTGAGAATTAGTATTTCTATGAGATTTCCAAGCTCCCAGGAGAGATTGAATCACGTGTTACTTGTCTTTCCATTGTTCATTGATTTTGTTCCAGCAGGCGCCAGTAACGTCTCCATTCATTGGGAATGAGGTCCATTATTGTTATTGTTTTTTGTTTTTGGCACATCAAATACACTACAGGTAGCTTGCCAGGCTCTGCCTGTGGCTCTGGGTTCATCCCAGGGGCCCAGTCTTTTTCTATGTTAGACCATCAACCATCCAGGGCCCACAGGGGCAGAGCCCTGGGGGGTGTAGACAAGCCTGTCTCCTGTCTGCCACCTGCCAACACAGCCGGGCACCACAGTCACACCTGCAACACCTCAAGGGGCAGATTGAATAACATTTCAAATTTCAGAGTGTTTCCCAAAATGTGACCAAAGATGTATGATCCACCCTGCTATCACCTACTGGCATCTGCAAGGGCATGTGGGAACTAGGGGAAGGAGAAAAGTATGGGGTAGTAGCTGTGGTACAATTAGGAACACTTCCTGTTTATTCACATGAAGATTTGGGCTAGGGGTAATGAGTGATATGTGTTTGTGTATTTTTTTTCCCTGAAAAGAGACTGGTATACCAAATGCATTTGGGAACCTCTGCGTTAGAGTACATGCTGTTGGTCTCCATGTAGTGCTTGGGGTTGGGGACTGAGGGTGCTGGGGCTGGTGCTCAGGGCCTCCACATGTGCAGCATGAATTCAGCCATTTCAGGGGTCCACGTCAACATTTCTAATAAGCTCCCAGATGATGATCACTACAATGTGAGAATGGCAAAATGTGATTGGATGAGCATCATTGTGTCATTTTCCCAAGGAGCTTTGCTTTGATCACTTTTCCCAACACATCTACATCTTTGTTTTTCCCGAGCTTAAACTGTGCTACCCGAGCCCCCCCACCTTTTTGTGCCCCGATCCAAAAGCGTATTGAAGTGCAAGTCACAGTGACAGTTTTCTTTTCTTTTTTATTTATTTATTTACTTAACTTTTTTTTTTATTTATTCATTTATTTTGTTTTTGGGTCACACTCGGCGATGCTCATGGGTTACTTCTGGCTGTGCACTCAGAAATTACTGCTGGTGGTACTTGGAGGACCATATGGGATGCTGGAGATCTATCCCAGGTTAACCATGTGTAAGGCAAATGCCCTACCTGCTGGACTATTGCTCCAGCTCCATGGTGAAAATTTTTTAGTCATTCTTGTTTTGTTTTTGTTTATGGTGCATACCTGGCAGTTCTCGGGGCTTACTCCTGGCTTTGTGTTCGGGGAATCACTTCTGGCAGGGCTCAAGGGGCCATATCAGGTGCTAGGGATCAAACCCAGGTTGACCACAAGCAAGGAAAACACCCTACCCCCTGGACTATGACTCTGGCCCACGTTTTTAGTCACTCATATCTTGATAATGTCAAATTCTATCATATTTAAAATATTAACTATCAATTAAATATAGACATGTATAAAGTAAAAGTGAGAGATGATGAATACCCAAGTGTCCCACCTCTTTTAGCAATTGTTCTATAATAATTATCCCTCATTATCTTATTTGATATTTTTAAATATACTTATAGGGCCAGAGCAATAGTACAGCAGGTAGGGCACTTGCCTTGCATGTGGCCGACATAGGTTGAATTCCCCAGCACCCGATGTGGTTCCCCAAGTCCACCAGCAGTAAGCCCTGAGCACTGCTGGATATGGCCCAAAACCCAAACAAAATATTTCTATTTGGGCAAGGACTTTTGAGCAGTACTCAGGGAACCATGAGATATTGGGGCTGGAACTGGCACCAACCATGTGAAGAGCAAGTACCTAAACCCCAGTACTCTTGTTCTGGACCAAGATTTGCTTACATTAAAGCCTTTTATGATGTAGTTTATGGCTATCGACATGTCATGGTTTTCTTTTAAACGAGACATTGGTAAAATTTCATACTGGTAACATACTTGCCACATTTGACAACTGGTATTAATTGACCCAGATTAAGAAATACAAGTTAGGGGCCCGTGAGACAGTACAGCAGGCAGGGCACTTGCTTTGCATGTGGCTAACTTGAGTTAGCCACCCCAGCTCTCCCAAAACCTGCCAGATGTGATCCTTGGAGTGCGGGCAGGAGTAAGCCTTGAGCATTACCTGCTATAATCCAAAACCAAACCAGTTAGGTCTTAATAAAAGCCTCTTTCTCCTCCAGTATTCATTAGACCTTTAGGATCACTGACCCCTGGAGAACTGTTTTGTCCTTTCCTACATCACTGATGTTATCCCCAGGGTGTTAAAAGACTGAGAAAAAAAGTCAACCCCCACCTCTCTGCTCTGCCCATTATGGGATCAGAAAGACTTTATGGGAAGTACAGGCAGAAGTGCTGAAGTCAGAGTCTGAACTAGCCTCATCTCAGCTCATCGGCTTACTGCCTCCTTTGAACAGCAGCAGCAATGCACTGGCTTTCAGATGATCGATTTCCAGCACCACATATGGTCCCCTGGGTGCAGAGCTCAGAGTAATCCCTAACCACCACTGGGTGTGACCCAAACCCCTCCCATCTCCCCAGAAATCAAATAGTGAGCCCCCTGATCAGTATACACATCACCTGTGAAAGGGCTAGACATGCAAAATCTTGAGCTCCACATGTATGTAATAAATATGGAAATAGTCTCTTGCATTCTGGAAGTGTGGTTCTGTTTTGCATGGCTTTAGGTTGTCTGGTGCACATTCAAGTTGAGAACTTCTGCTCTGCTACTCAGAGCTTAGCAGCAGCTGTGAGACTTCATCCCGACTTCCTGTAGGGACTCTGGGGACACAGAAGGCCAGGACAGTCTGCACGCACAGCCAGGAGATTCAAGGGCAGGTCTCTTTTGGCTTATGTGCCTTAAATTGTGATCGAGGGGTCTGGAGCCATAGTACAGCAGTAGGGCTATTGCCTTGTACATAGCCAACCTGGGTTCGAGCTCAGCATCCTATATGATTCTTTGAGTACTGCCAGGAGTGATTCCTTAGTGCACAGCCAGGAGTAACCCCTGAATTACTCCCTGGTTGTAACCCAAAAAGCCATTAACAACCAAAGAAAGTGATCCGGGAGAGATGGAACATTTCTGACTCAGATAACTGGCACGATGTATTCAGTGTATTCTACCTCTTTAATGTAGAAGTTCTTAATGATACTGAAACATTCTTAGACTTTAATTTTTGGTAACTGCTAAATAGAAACTGAGATCACATCAAGTACTTCATGTTTTATAGCGATAAAAGTTTCAAGAATTATACTTTGAGGGATTGAAGACTGTCTATAGAACAAGTTCTAGTGGTGTAGGGGTTTTATTTGGTAAAACACTGAATTTTTTTGGATATAAGACTTTTTTTGGATATAAAAATTTTAAAACACTGGTTTTATTTGGTAAAATACTCAATTAGACATGCAGTTATGTAGCATTTCTGGAATTAGGTGTATGTATTGCTACTTTTGCTATATTATTACTCAGCCTGAGCTAAGAGGCCCCTGTCTTCAGGTTGATGCTCTCTGTTCTGAACTAAACTGTTCCCCTAAACTGCCTGGAGAATAAGAAGGAAAACTACCGACAGAATTTATTTTTTATTCACTTTTTTCTTTTTGTTTTGTTTTGGGGTCACAGCCAGCAGTACTCGGTGCTTACTTCTGGCTCTGTATTCAGGGATGGCTCCTGGGGGCAGTCAGGGATCGAACCCGGGCAGGGTGCAAGGAACTGCGCCGAGTGCAGCTGGGTGCAATAGTACAGCCTTAGCCTCAGTACTGTTGAGCCAACTTGTTACTTCCTCCAGCCAGTCTTGTCTGGCTGCCTATTGACCATTTTGTCTTAGCCCCTGACTATCCTGTCCCGTAAATGGAAGACTATGGGACAGAATGGCATGAAATTGTGTCCCCGAAGGTCACATCTTACCACTCTACTGGGGAAGATTGAGAAGTTCCAGAGATAGATGGGTGATGTGATAGTGGCACTTAGAAACAATTGAAACAGTAAGCCTCATGTTACATGTATTTTACAGTTTTAAAAAAGTGAGGAAATGTGGCAACGTGGGATTCCTAGATCACCCAGTGTGTGGAGAGGAGACAGGCAGAAAAGGAAAGAAATCAAGGGGGATGAAGAGAACCGGAGGTAATGGATAAACAGGCATCATGGCTTCAGTTATACTGGTGACATGGGTCAGTGTTTTAGCCTTATAGCCAAAACACAGACCCAACAACTGAAAGCATGAGATCTAAGATCTAAGCTGCACTGTTAGGAAAAATGAAGTTATGAAATTTGCCTATAAATGGATGGACATGGAGAAGATTATGTTGAGTGAAATTAGCCAGAAGGAGAAAGACAGATACAGAATGACTGCATTTATTTGCATGATATAAATATATATGTACATATTATGATACCAATATCCAAGGTCAAGTGAAACATGACCTTGTATCAGAAGTTTTGTCAAAGGTGGAAATTATCACAAACGTGTGGGAGTCAGAGGCTAGGTAAGACAGAAAATGGAACAGTGTGCTAACAATTGTCGAGGATACTAATACCAACCTAGAACTGAGCATTAAATACAGGCAAAAAGACACACATGACAACCCTTTAATGTATGTTCTGTAATCCATAGTCTGGAAGGGAAGGAAAGAGAGAAAGAGAGAGAAAGGGAAAGAAATAAAGAACCTGCCATGGAGGAGGGCTGGGGGAGGGGGGAGGGAATCTGGGACTTTGGTGGTGGGAGATGGGCACTGGTGGAGGGATGGGTGCTGGAACACTGTATGACCAAAACCCAAATATGAACTTTTTAATTGTATATCTTTGTAATTGTATATCTCACAGTGGTGTAATAAAATACTTCACTGTCAAAAAAAAAAAAAAAAGATCTAAGCTGCAACCACTGAACTTCTTAAAGTTCCTGTCAAGTTCACAGGTGGGGGTAGGAAACGCTGGTGGAGACGCTGGTGGAGGGAAGTTGACAGGTGGTGGGCTTGGTGTTGAGATATTGCATGCCTAAAACTCAACTATCAGTGACTTTGTAAGTCAGATCTTTTTAATTAAAGAAAATCTGAGTAAGTTCCCCTAGTGCAGGAAGTGTGGCTCCCAGCTTCACTGATTGACTCTGTCATCAGGTGGGAGCACCCTCAGGGGATGGGTTGGATGGTCTGATCCAAGTGACTTTGAGAATTCCTTAAGTAATTTTGCTTCACCTCTAGAAAGCTGTGAACACTATTGAAGAGTTTCAGAGGCGTTCCTCCCTACTCAGGGACTCTGTATACCTTTGTCCGAAATTCCAATGCCCTTAGTGGTGAAGTTGAGAAGCGCTTGAGAAATATTTTTGAAGATGAATGTTTTCAGTTGTGTTAAAAAAAAAAAAAACATGCAAACTGAATGTTTAGCGGGACCAGAGAGATAGTACAGGAATCACTTGCTTTGCATGCAGCTGCTGGCTACAGAGACTGTGACCCTGATTTGAATCCCTGGCATGGTCCTTCGAGCACTGCCATGGATTGCTTCTGAGCACAGTAGACTATGAGCACTGCCAGCTAAAACAGACATTCCATTTAGCCTAAAGCTCTCATACTTTTTTCCTTTCCTTTCTTTCCTTTCCTTCCTTCCCCTTTCCCTTTCCCTTTCCTTTTCCTTTTCCTTTCCTTTTCTTTATTATTAGACCAAGGTGCTTGGGGTCTAAGTAAGTCAGGGCTTACTTACTGGCTCTGTGCTCTTGTATCATTCCTGGAGGGATCGGGGAACTATAAGTGGTTTGGGGATCTAACCTAAGTCTGGCTCTTGCAAGGCTAGCCTCCTACCCTCTGTACCATCTCTCCAGACCACTATGTTTTGTTTAGGGGACCACTCTACAACTGTTCCCTGGAGGGTCCCTAGATTGCTGGGGCCCATGTGAAATCGTGATTGACCTGGAATTCCTTTATGCAACACATGTGCTCAGCCCTTATCTCTCAGTCCCTTGTTTTTCTGTTTAAATCATCAAGTCCATCTGGTGAACACTACACATTTACATTTCAAATGCGGAAGCACACTGAGATGATCATAATTTATTCTGCTTTCCTGACAGTGTGCATTTGCTGCCACTAGGTGGCAATGTTGGAGCACATTCCAAACCCAGGCAAAACTGGGTTTGTAGACCTAGAACTCGAAGACCTAGAAAGCAGGTCACCCCAAAATTTTATTGGTATAACCTCGGAGAATTCATTCCTATATAAAAAATCTTTAAAAATCCCCCCCAAATTATTAAAGTCTGCTTTTTTTTAGAACTCTAGAAAATAAGCAGAGACTTACAACAATCTGAATAACATTTATTCAAGAAAATGATCGAGTTGGAAGCAGGCTGGCTGAGAATTGCCGGAAGAGACCCCTGAGCACCACTGGGAAAGCTCAGTGCCTTTGCAGGGAGATCTCCGGCTTAAGCAGCAATGGAAAGAGTGAAATGTTGAACTTCATTCAAACTTAAAACTTCCATATGCAGGGGCCGGAGCAATAGCCCAGCGGTAGGATGTTTGCCTTGCATGCGGCCGGCCTGTGCCAGCCCGGGTTCAATCCCGGCATCCCATATGGTCCCCGAGCACCGCCAGGAGTAATTCCTGAGTGCAGAGCCAGGAGTAACCCCTGAGCGCTGCCGGGTGCGGCTCCAAAAGTAAAAAAAAAAAAACTTCCATATGCAAAAAGTATCATCAGTGCAGTGAAAGGAAGCCCTATGAAGTGGGAGAAAATATCTGTATATCAGTTACTAGATAAGGAACTTATATCCAGAATATATAAAGAATTCTTACTATTCAGGAGTTTAAACTGAGCAAAAGAATTGAAACTCTTTTTTTTTTTTTTTTTTTTTTTTGCTTTTTGGGTCACACCGGCAATGCTCAGGGGCTACTCTGGCTCTGCACTCAGGAAACTCCCTGGCGGTGGTCGGGGACCATATGGGATCGCGGGATCTTGAGCCCCAGCTACAGCTCAGCGGGAAGGGCGTTTGCCTCGCACCACGACCAACACAGGGACCAACACAGGTTCGATCCCTGGCGTCCCATATGGTCCCCGAACACAGCCAGGAATAATTCCTGAGTGCAGAGCCAGGATTAACCCCTGAGCATTGCTGTGTACGACACAAAAAGCAAAAAGACAAATTGTAACTCTTACACATCGCTGGTAGAAAAGAAATGTTTCATAGGACTGGAGCAATAGTACAATGGAGAGGGCATTTGCCTTGCACAGTGGCCAACCCAGGTTCAATCCCCAGAATCCCATATGGATTCCTTCCTTCCCTTCCTTCCTTCCTTCCTTCCTTCCTTCCTTCCTTCCTTCCTTCCTTCCTCCCTCCCTCCCTCCCTCCCTCCCTCCCCTCCCTCCCTCCCTCCTTCCTTCCTTGCATCACATCTGGCAATGCTCAGGGGTTTCTCCTGGCTTTGAACTCAGGAATTACTCCTAGTAGTACTTGGGAGTACTGCATATGGGATGCCGGGATCAAACCCTGGTCAGCCATGTGTGAGGCAAATGCCCTCCCCACTGTACTATTGCTCCACCTCTTGAAAGTACTTCAAACAAAAGACAATTTGTATGCGTTGCCTGGAAACTGGTTTGAGAATTGCTAAGTAGATGCAAAGAATAAAATAAAAACTACCTTGAATCCAGTCATCCTTAAAAATCTGCCTATAGGGGCTGGAGCAATATCACAGCAGTGGGGCATTTGCTTTGTATATGGCGACCAGGTTCGATCCTTGGCATCCCATATGGTCCCTCGAGGCACTGCCAGGAGTAACCCCTGAGCATTGCCAGGTATGACCCAAAAAAGCAAAAAAAAAAAAAATCTGCCTATAGAATATAGAGGAGTCAGAAGAGTATGTTAAGTAAGCAACACTTTGGGGATGCAAGTGATGTAAAAGTGATATAGTAGCTTTAATAAATAAATGACATGATGGGGTGGGGCTAAGAATAGAAACCTACCCAGAATGCTCAGCATATTCTCAGTGGATGTACCAGTTAAGGATAAATTAAAAAACAAAGACCTATAGCCTATTCAAGAAGTTCAATCAGACTTGATCATTATGTGTCAGTATTAAGGAAATTCTGTTTTTAGTGGTAGTAGGGGTATTTTGGGTATGATTTTGAAAAATGCGTAGTGAATATTTTTATTTATGAAAGAACATTATGGTATTTGGGTTTTGCTATTTTAAACAACCAAGGGATTGGGCATTTACCTTGCACACATCTGACCCAGGTTAAATTCCCAGTTCCTAAACCAGAGCCAGGAATATTCAGCCCTGAGCACCCCACCCATCAAAAAAAATTCAGGGATAGTATAGGCATTGGGTAGGGAAGAAATATTTATTGGCTGGGGCGGAGGCGATAGCCCAGCGGGTAGGGGCGTTGCCTTGCACGTGGCGGCCTATGCTGGCCGGGTTCAATCCCCGGCATCCCATATGGTCCTCCGAGCACCGCCAGAAGTAATTCCCTGAGCACAGAGCCAGGAGTAACCCCTGAGCATCGCGGGTGTGACCCAAAAAGCAAAAAAAAAAGAAATATTTATTGGCTGTTGATAGGTGTTCAAACTGGGTGATAAGTGTGTGTGTGTGTGTGTGTATGTATATATATATATATATATATATATATATATATATATATATATATATATATATATATGGAGAATTTGTCATACTAATTTCTTTGGGGTTTTAGAATTTATATATTTACTATGGGGCTACTTCTGGCTCTCACCAATCATGCCTGCTAGGGCCAGGGGACTGTATCTGGTGATGGATCCAATCTAGGTCAGTTTGTGCAGGCAAGCACCTTATCTGCTATGCTGTCACTCCACCCCTAACTACATATATTCTTATGATAGTCTTACATGATCATGTATGTCAGTCTGAATTTACGTGATTCATAATTACATCTAAGGTTGATTTCTAAGTAGGGAATTATAATATGGAGGAACAGGTCTTTATAGTGGCCATTGCAGCTCCTTCCCGTTTGCTGGAATTGTGATACAGCTCAGAATGTACCTCTCAGTGTTGGCTATGCTGTAGTCAGAAATTAGTGCCCGAAGACACATTCCCATCAGAACCATTTTGCCACGTGACAACATATGCGAGCTAGACTTTCTTGAAACTTTACAGCTGCCAAAGTGTTTGTTGTAAATTCCTAATTTTCTAATCAACAAAATGTTTATTGATTTCCTTTTTTGTTAGAAGACCCCTCCCCACCAAGAAGTGGGGTGTGGTAGTTCTCGGCTAACCTGGTGATCACTTCAGAGCAGTGGCTGGAAAGCATGATGCTGCTTGTTGGGAATGTTGGCGAGACCCAGGCCACCCCCATGGTTAGCATGTGTGCCAGGCATGTGTCCTAACTGCTGTTCTAGAAGTTTTCCAGTGACTTTAAAAATTTTAGTGAAACATGCACCTTACAGGCATTATAGTGCCAAGATCTCTTTCTCTGAACCCATTTTCTTCTTTTCTAGGAAGCTGTTTGAGGTTGCATGGAAGAGATGCTCCTTCATCTGTAAGGCTTACCAGAAACTCTGATTTGACAAGAAGAAATGTATTTTGTACAAAACCACAGGAAAGTCCCAAAGCTCCTCCGTCATGTAAGTTTTCACTCATTTTTCCAGTTATCCACGAAGCAGTTTCTGAAGATTATGACAGCTTCGAATCAAAAGACACAAAAACAGGTTCCTACTTCCTGTCAGTAGCTCAGAGTTCCCAGTCTGACTATGCACATGAGAACTGTCCCCTGAGCACTGCTGGGAGATACCCATCCCCACCCTTCAGCCCCCAGAAACAAGCTAGAGTAGCTCCCAAACATAGCCAATGTGAGCCAAAAGCAAAGCATAATATTGGTGAGCAATGCAGGATACTAAATTCTGTGATGACCCCAAAAGAATCACATAAATTACATGTACATATGTATTGATGCAGATAAAATTTAGGAAATGCACTGACATAAAAAGTGCAGTAATTATGCTTTGGGCCAGAGTGGTAGTTCAGTGGGGAGAGCATTTGCCTTACATGCGGTTGACCGGGGCTCCATCCCCGACATCCCATATAGTCCCACCACCAGGAGTAATTCCTGAGTGCAGAGCCAGGAGTAACCCCTGAGCATTGCCAGGTGTGACCCAGGAAGAAAAAAAAAAATATATATATATATACATATATATATGCTTTAACAGGAGAATTTGAAGTGGAGTTTTCTTTTCCTTGCACAGGGTGCAGGGGGTTTAGGGTCTCACCCAGTTGTGTCCAGCAGCTGCTCCTGTCCTCATACGGGGGGACAGGCGCTGGGAATCTCACATGCTAACATGTGTTCAGACCTTTGCCTCTCTCCAGACCCTCCTTTAGCCCTTTGAACTATCTCCAAACTCTCTTCTTTTTCTTCCCTTTCTTTTTTTACATCTGTACTTTCCAAATTGTCTTTAATTATCTGACTTGGAAAGCAAACAAACAACTAGAGAATTGTATCAAGAAAGTTGTATTCTGAAAGGTTAAAAGATAAAACTACCACAGTACTACGCCTATATTTCTAAACACCTTTTCTTGCCTCTGATCTTTTTTGGGGTCACACCCAGCAATGCTCAGAGGTTACTCCTGGCTCTGCACTCAGGAATTACTCCTGGAAGTGCTCGAGGGACCATATAGGATGCCAGGGATTGAACCCGAGTCGGCCGCGATGCAAAGCAAACAACCCTACTCGCTGGACTATAGCTCCAGCCCCCTCTTTTGTTTTGTTCTGTTTTGTGCCACACTTGGCAGTGCTCAGGGCCTGCTCCTGACTCTGACCTAAGGAGTAAAATTCTGGCTGTGCTCAGGGGACCATCTGTGTTGCTGGGGAATTGACCATTGGCTGCATGGATGGCAAGTGCCTTGCCTCCTATACCATCTCTAGCCCTTGCCTTTGATATTTTTGAAGGAGCTGAATGGTACCTCGCCAGCTGTATTTGGGGCTCTGCGGCCATTCTTAACCACATGGGCCTAATGTTGGAGTGAGAAGACTGATAATGCCGTGGTTCTGGGGACCAGCAGATAATGTCCAGTGAAACTAGGGACCAACAGGGCAATGTCCAGTGGTGCTGGGAACCAGCAGGGTAGTGTTCAGTGGTTCTGGGGACCAGCAGAGTAATGTTCGGTGGTGCTGGAAGCCAGTAGGACAACGTCCAGTGTCCAACAGGGTAATGTCCAGTGGTTCTGGGGACCAGCAGGGCAATGTCCAGTGGTGCTGGGGACCAGCAGGGTAATGTCCAGTGGTGTTTGGGCTCCTTTTGGTTCCAGGTACTACCTTAGGGCCTTGCAGATTTACAGCATTCTAGTCCTTTGAGCCATCTCCCTCTCCCCTTGCTTTTGATACTCTGGATTTTTTTTTTCTTTTTAGTGTTTTTTGTTTTAAAGTTTCAACTTTCTGATTAAGTGAGAGGAATAGCCTAAGCTAAAAATGTGGAATAGTCAGAAAGCCGGGCTGTGTGCGAGTGAGGCAGTACATGGGAATGGGAGGGGATTATTTGGGGATTTCTCTTTGTGTCATCTTTAGTGATTCCCAGCCTGTGGTTGTGTGCCGTTCTTGTCTGTCTGTCTTGTCGGCCACATCATTTTCTGTGACTGCCCCCTCCTCCCTCTCCTTTCCTGGGTCATGCCTTGTGTTCATTACTCCCTGGTTGTGTGCCGTTCTTGTCTGTCTGTCTTGTCGGCCACATCATTTTCTGTGACTGCCTCCTCCTCCCTCTCCTTTCCTGGGTCATGCCTTGTGTTCATTACTCGCTGCCTTTCCTTTGCACCAAAGGTCACCCCTGCTTCCAGCATGTTACTGAATCTCATTAGATCCACTGATTCTAAAGCAATTCCCATACTTTTCTCTTCCTGATTCTGCACAGTCTCTCTTGCTTCCCGGTGCTGTGAGGCCCTTTGATTCCTTCTGTTCTGTTCCTTCTTACAGAGCTTTCACAGTGTGCTCGACTCTCGGAAGTGGGATGTGTGCGGTGAGGGGCCCTCCCTTAATACTTGGCTGTCAGAAGTAGGGTATGAGTGGTCGGGGCCCTCCCTGTGATACTTGGCTCTGTGCTGTGAGCTGACATTTCAGTGCTAGGACCCCGAGGTGCTGAGTCGCAACCAGCAGTACTTGTGGGACACGCGGTACTGGGGATCCCCTTTGTGCTGTCTCCCTGGCCCTGTTCTTAATTTCAAGCATTGTTAAGTTCTGTGTCACCCTGAAAATTTTTTTGGGGGGTGTGGCTGTCTTCCCAGTGTTACAGTTAGGTGCAGACATTTCACCTCCTGCCTCCTGTCTGGATTTGTTGTCACGATATCCTTCGTTTCTCTCATCAGTCTATTGTAAAGATTAATCTTCTCAGCTTCTTTCTTTTCTTTCTTCAAATTTATTTTATTGAGTCCTGCTCGCTCCAGGAACATCAAGAGCCTCACACCATTCCATCAGGTCATGGGAATGAGGTCTATAATTGCTACTGGTATTTGGCATATCAAATACGACACAAGTAGCTTGCCAGGCTCTGCCGTGCCATACAGTTAGAAAGCTGTGATCAGGTTTCAGTCACATAATGTTCCAATACCCATCCCTCCACCAGTGCACATTTCCCACCACCAGTGTGCCCCTTTATCATCCTACCATCCCCCAACCCTGTTCTGTAGCAGGCACTTTCCTTTTTTCTCCCTCCCTTTCCCATTGGCTTAGCTTTTTCTTGCTTCAGAAGCTTCTTTCTTGCTCCAGACTGTACAATGATTCTCAAGTCTGGCCTTTAAGATCTATAATCATCGAATATTACTTTATAGTCCCTTTCTTCCTCTATGGAAGTCAAACCATTTCCTCTCTATCCTCTTCTCAGTTCATCCTTACCATCCTCTTTTTTTTTTTCTTTTTGGGTCATACCTGGCGACACTCAGGGGTACTCAGGCAACACTCCTGGCTCTTTGCTCAGGAATTACTCCTGGCGGTGCTTGGGGACCATATGGGATGCCGGGGATTGAACACAGGTCGGCCACGTGCAAGACAAACATCCTCCCCGCTGTGCTATTGCTCCAGCCCCACGATTCATGTTGTGCTTTCTGCTACTTTAGCTAGTTCCTGTGGTAGGAAATACAGATTATGTTTCACCTCAACCTCACAGAATATTGGAATCTCCTTTTAGGAGCGAGGCATCTTGAAGAAAGTCCATTCAAATCAAATTCTAATGAACCTGAAGTTCTAATTCTCTATTTTTTTTCTCTAGTGTAGAAAAGCACAACTGACAGTTTTCGATTGTGAAATTTAGGCGCCATGATACGAATTAAAGGTCTCTTGTCTCCTTTGTCCTGTAGCCACGTACAGGCACAGAGTGCCACTGCACAAGCCTACAGACTGGGAGAAGAAGATCCTGATCTGGTCAGGTCGCTTCAAAAAAGGAAGAAGAAATCCCAGAGACCATCTCGTGAGTGTTGACTTAGTGTTGTGGCAGCTTTTATTTCAGAGGAAAAGCAGTGTTGAGTCTTTTTCCACAGTCTTCCCGCCACATTGTTTCACGTCTCCTCTTCTGTGGGCAGTAGGAGTCAGGGTACCAGGAGTCAGCCGTGCTGGAAAGCTGCATCCCCTCATGGGCGTGTTACCCAGTTCTCTATGGAGCTGAAAGCTGTCACTTCAATTTCTTCTTTCAGTTCCAGAAGTATGACCAGAGAGTGATGCTCACTGTTCTTAGCTTTTAATCTAGATAAATCAGTCAGATACTTAAAATAATATGTATATTCTGAAAAGGAAAAGGAAAATCTAATCAGCTGCTCTGGTCTGACACAGGCATAAGTGTCTGAAAGCAGACTTAGTCCTGGAACAGGTGAAGTGCATCCTCTTACTGCCCTTCTTTTTCCCTGCCCGGCAGGATCTTGGGACTTGTCCAGTGGCTGTAGAGGATGAGCTTTCCCAGAGGCGCCTCAGACTTCACAGCATCAATATTGTGGGCTAGATAGTTCACAGTTGCTATCCCTCGTCAGAAGATGTTTTGGGACCAGAGAGGTAGTACAAAGCAAGACCCTTTGCCTTGCATGAGGCTGACCGTTGATCCCCAGCAACCCCTGTGGTCTCCAGAGTCCTGCCAGGAATGCTCCTGAGCTCAAAGTCAAGTGTTTGCCCTGAGCATCACTGAGTATGGCCCCTCAAAAACCAACAGAAGAACCTCACTACTTTGGACATCTTTGTAAATCACAGTACTTCAACGTAAAGAAAATTGTTAAAAATATTTATTTTCTTTTTTTTCTTTTTAGGTCACACCCAGCAATGCTCAGGGGTTTCTCCTTGCTCTGCACTCAGGAATCACTCCTGGCGGTGCTGGGGGGACCATATGGGATGCCAGGGATCGAACCCAGGCTGGCATGGGCCAGCTGCGTGCAAGGCAAATGCCCTACCCGCTGGGCTATCGCTCCGGCGCCCCTATTAAAAATATTTCATTAATCAAATCCTTTGTGAATCAGAAATATCCACAGTATCTTCACTGAATAGATTTCTTTCTTTTTCTTTTTTTTTTTTTTTTTTTTTGCTTTTTGGTCACACCCGGCGATGCTCAGGGGCTACTCCTGGCTCTGCACTTAGGAATTACTCCTGGCGGTGCTCGGGGGATCATATGGGATGCCGGGATCGAACCTGGGCCAGCATGGGCCGGCTGCGTGCAAGGCAAACGCCCCTACCCGCTGGGCTATAGCTCCGGCCCCCTATGCCCTCTTGTTTTCTTAACAGGTCCAGCAGAAAACAAGTTGGTTGGTGCCTGGGGTCCTAATAGGTTAGCAGCCAGACTTTTCTGTGGGGTTTATTCCTCAGTCATTGGGAGATACTTCTATGGAAGACTTCCACAGAAGGTGTTCTAAGAGTCCCTCACCCCTCCCAGCCCTTCCTGCAGTATCATTCTGAAAGCTCGTTCTGGGTCTGGGGCCACGTTGCCTTGTGAGCAGGCCTAAGCAGGCACTGCTTCGCTTGTCCCTCCTTTTGTTCCCAGCAGAATATAGGACAACTTCATGCCCTTATTTTGGTGTATTTGACTTTTAATTTAACATTTCTTCCCATGTGAAATTGGTAAACACCAATTTACATAAAATATCATCCACGTGGGTGGCAAGTTTGTGATTGGGATTGCAGATGTTCTCAACTGAGCAAGCCACTGACGTTTTCCTGCCCCAGATCCTGCTGTGTCTGCAAACCCAGCTCAGTGCCTGAAGATCTACAGCCACAGGGCTCCCTCACTGAGTCCCTGCCCTTAGATGGCCTTTTCATTGTTTTTTATTTTGTGCCACACCTGGCAGTGCTCAGAGGTTAATTTTAGCTATGCACTCAGGAATTACTTCTGGTAGTGCTAAAGGACCATATTGGGTGCCAGAGATTGAACCCCAATTGGCTGCATGTAAGACCAGCACCCTACCTGCTGCACTATCTCTTTAGACCTCTGGTTATTACCTTTAATATGCTTTCAGAATCTTGTTCCTATACCTATTCTTTCCCAAACTGTGTGTGTCCTTCCAAGCATTTAAAAGTATCTTGGGGGTTAGAGCCGTAGCAGAACCAGTAAGGCGTTTGCCTTGCACTCGGCCGACCTGAGTTTGATCCTTGGCATCCCATATAGTCCCCCAAGCATTGCCAGGATTAATTCCTGAGTACAAAGCCAGGAGTAACCCCTGAGCATCACCAGGTGTGACCCCAAACCATATATAGATAGATAGGTAGATTTCTCCCCCATGTGCTGGAGCAATAGTTCAGTGGGCAGGGTACTTGTTTTGCATGCTAGCATCCTTTGTTTGATCACCTGCACTACATATGGCCCCCGGAGTATCACTGAGTGTGACCCCCCCCCAAAACCTGCTCCCCTCCAAAAAATGAGAGAGAACAGTAATCTGACTCAGTTACAGCTTGTAATTCTGCATTCAGAAGACAAGTTAGAAGGCACGTAACCAAATACAATCTCCATTTCGTTGTCATTCAGTCTTAGCAAAACATGAGTTAGAAAATAAGCATTAAGGGAACTTTGTTTAAAGGGTCTTTCTACTGTTTTGGATATGCTAGTCTTTTCGGTTTAAGGCAGAGTAAGAGCTGGGTATACAGAAGAGATTGTTAGGTTTTCTAATAAGCTGCTTTCATTTCTGAATTATTCTTTGTGTTGAAAAATATGAAGCTCATTGTGCAGTTATGATGTGGTTTAATTTTTTATTTCACGTCGTGTCTTCTTTGGGCAGGAGGAGGTCTGGGCCACATCAGTAGAGTTCAGGGGCTACTCCGGGCTCTCTACACTGGGCTCATTCCCCAGCAGTGCTTAGGGGAGCTTGTGATGCCTTGGATCAATTTGTACATGACAATATATGAAGAAAGTGCCTTAATCACTGTTTGATCTCTCTGGTCCCATGATAATATCTTAAGAACTACAGGGCCAGGGGCCAGAGTGATAGCACAGCAGGTAGAGCATTTGCCTTGCATACGGTCAACCCGGGTTCGATTCCCCAGCATGCCATATGGTCCCCTGAGCACCGCCAGGAGTAATTCCTGAGTGCAGAGCCTTGAGTAACCCCTGGGCAAAAAAAAACAACTACAGGGGCGGAGCGATAGCCCAGCGGGTAGGGCATTTGCCTTGCACGAGGCTGGCCTGTGCCAGCCTGGGTTCAATCCCCGGCATCCCATATGGTCCCCTGAGCACCGCCAGGGGTAGTTCCTGAGTGCAGAGCCAGGAGAAACCCCTGAGCATTGCTGGGTGTGACCCAAAAAAAGCAAAAAAAAAAAAAAAAATAAAAAAAAAAAACAAACTACAGGGCCAGAGCTTGTATAGCAGGTTGGGCATTTGCCTTGCATGTGGTCAACCCGGGCTCCATCCCTGGCATCCCATATGGGCCTCCTGAGTCAGGAGTAACCACTGAGCATTGCCAGGTGTGACCCAAAACAAACCAAAAAAAAAAAATGAACTACAAGGTGCCAGAGAGATAGCTTGATGAACCAGAGTGCATGCTTTGCTCAGGATGCCTGGTTTTGTCCGTGGCACTGCCGAGGCGACCCCCTGAACACTGAGCCAGGAGTGGTAGCTCCTGAACACTACAAGGTTAATTGACCCTAAAACCACAATAAACTGGGGCTAGAGTGATAGTCCAGCGGGTAGGGCATTTGCCTTGCATGCAGCCGACCTGGGTTAGATCCCCAGCATTCCATATGGTCCCCTGAGGACCGCCAGGAGTAATTCCTGTGTGCAGAGCCAAGAGTAACCCCTGAGCATTGCAGGGTGTGACCAAAAAAAAAAACACAATAAACTGAAACAAAACAAAAGATTTGGGAACTGGAGAGATAACTCAACAGGCTAAGCATGAACTTTTGTGCAGAGCCTAAGTTTGGTCCCCAAAACTACACCTCTGAGCACAGAGGCAGGTGTAGCCTTCAGCTACTGTTAGGTTTATGGCTGACAAAACCAAAAGAGAAAAATACTCTGAGACATAGCAGCTATTTTCAATTTTAGCATTGATTATTAATGTGAATTTCAAGAGCAACAATGAGGCCAACATAACAAACATTAGTATACTTCCCTTTTTTCCTTCTTCCTCACCCCCACTTCACTTTGTCTTCATATTTATTTCTTGCTTATTTCTTATTGAGTTATACCTGACAATGCTCAGTGCTTAATTTCTGGATGTGCTCAGGAATCACTTCTTAAAAGTGCTTGGGGGACCATTTGTAGTGCCAGGGATCAAAACCAGGTCAACTTGGTGCAAGACAGGCACCATGCTTGCTGTACTCTCTCTTTAGCCTATCTTTACACTATTGTCATCCTTGTTTCTTTCAAATTTGTATTACCTTTATTTTGTGTATAAATATAGTTGTCCAGACAACCTGCCCTCCAGACACTACACCTTTCTTTTTTTAATTTATAGGCACCACTGCACTTCTGATGATACACAGGTAAGAAGCTTAAGAAAAAAGTTAGCTTTCTCTCATGATCTCATTGTCTTCTTAGGTTTGAGATGCTTGATGCTGCGAAGAACAGGATGCGGGTGAAGGTCAGCTATATAATGATTGCCCTGACTGTGGCAGGATGCATCTTCATGGTTATTGAAGGCAAGAAGGTAAACCACATCCTCCTGTCTATTTTCCACAAGGCACTTAGAAGAAGCCCTGTGTTTATTGTCTTAGAAAAGTAGACTGTTTCCTTCACAACAAATGAGAAACAAAGTCAGTCATACTGAGGAGATATATGGGATAGCATGCTGAGAGATAAGAAGTAAATCCTAACTGTGAAGGACTAAATTGGTTGTGTGTGTGTGTGTGTGTGTGTGTGTGTGTGTGTGTGTGTGTGTGTGTGTAGTGTCTGTATCGGGGAGGTGGTACAGGGGAAGGAAGTATTATCACAAATTTCATAGATAATGATAAACAAAAATCTATTAAGTCCTCTTGGTCCATGGACTATTTAGCTTCTCTTTAACTGCCTTAGTCCTGATCGTGCAATCACTGTTCTTTTCTGGAAACTCCAGTCACACTAGCTGTATGTCTGAGACTCCTTTCTTCTAAAAGATTCATAGGGGGCCGGAGCGATAGCCCAGTGGGTAGGGTGTTTGCCTTGCGCAACCGGCCCATGCCGGCCGGGTTCGTTCCGGTATCCCATATGGTCCCCCGAGCAACGCCAGGAGTAATTCCTGAGTGCAGAGCCAGGAGTAACCCCTGAGCATCGCCGGGTGTGACCCAAAAAGCAAAAAAAATAAATAAATAAATAAATAAATTTAAAAAAAAGATTCATAGGAATTTTAGTCCTTCAGTTTTTTTTTTTTTTTTTTTTTTAGGGTCACACCTGGCGATGCTGAGGGGTTACTCCTGTTGCTTGGGAACCAAATGGGATGTCAGGGATCGAACCGGGTAGACCATGTGCAAAGGCAAATGCCCTACCTGCTGTGCTACCGCTCCAGCCCTCCTGCAGTCCTTTTTTTTAAAAAAAAAAATCATTTGTTTATTTATTTATTTACTTTTTTCGCATCACACTCAGTGAAGCTCAGGGGTTACTCCTGGCTCTTTGCTCAGACACTCAGGAATTACACCTGCAACTCTCAGGGATTACTCTTGGCTCTTCGCTCAGGACACTCAAGAATTATTCCTGGCAAAGTTCAGGGGACCATATGGGATGCCAGGGATCTAACCCGGTCGGCCACGTGCAAGGCAAACGCCCTACCCACTGTGCTTTCGCTCTGCCCCCTCCTGCAGTCTTTTGAACATGAATGATAATACTTCATTATTAACCATTATCATCAGAATACTCTGTCCTCCAAGAATTTAAGCTGCTATTTGAACCACAAACTACATATAAGCTACAAAGGATCATGAGAATTTATAAATCAGAAAAATATAGTTTAGAAAGCTTTGTCAGAGGAACCTGAAGCAAGAAATGTTGCCTAATTCGAGGGCTGAAGCAATAGAACAGCTGGTAGGGCACTTGCCTTGCATGCAGCTGGATTTGATCCCTGTCATCAAATATGGTTCCCAGACGGGCTGGAGCAATAGGATGTTTGCCTTGCATGCAACCGACACGGGTTCGAACGCTGGCATCCTATATGGTCCCCCAAGCACCACCAGGAGTAATTCCTGAGAGAAGTACCAGGAGTAACCCTTGAGCATCACTGGGTATGACCCCCCCTAAAAAAAAAATAACAAAAAAAATACAAATATGGTTCCCAGAGCCCTATCAGGAGTGATCCCTGAGTTCCATTGGGTATGGCCCTCACCCCAAAAAAAACAGAAATGTGGGGCCAGAGCGATAGCAGAGCAGGTAGGGTGTTTGCTTTGCACATGGCCAACCCGGGTTCGATTCCCCGGCATCCCATATGGTCCTCCGAGCACCGCGGAGTAAGTCCTAGGTGTAGAGCCAAGAATAACCCCTGAACATGGCCAGGTGTGACCCAAAAATAAAAAAAAATCAGAAATGTTTACTAATTTTCACATAGCTTATCAGTGGCGAGATAAAAAATTAGGAGCCAGTTTTGTAAGCTACCAAATTTATGATTAAGATATTTTCATATGAAGCAACATTAGTCAAATTCTTGGTTTGTTGATTCTTGTTTGAATATTTTTATTAACTATATGTTCATTCAAAGAGGATTTTTTTTGTTTTGTTTTGTTCTGCTTTTTTGGGTTACACCCAGTGATGCTCAGGGGTTACTCCTGTCTCTGCACTCAGAAATTACTCCTGGCGGTGCATGCTAAGCAAACACCCTACCCACTGTACTATCGCTCTGGCCCCTTCGCCTGCCCATTTTTTTTTTTTTTTTGCTTTTTTGGGTCACACCCGCGATGCTCAGGGGTTACTCCTGGCTCTGCACTCAGGAATTACTCCTGGCGGTGCTCGGGGACCATATGGGATGCCAGGGATCGAACCTGGGCGGCACAGGCCAGCTGTGTGCAAGGCAAACACCCTACCCATTGGGCTATTGCTCCGGCCCATTAAATATACTTGTTTTACTAGTTGAGTTTAAATAGCTAGGAATAAATTGCTGCCCATGGATCTCCTTATATCATGTTGGGTCACACTGCCAGGTGTGACTCAACAACCCATCCCGTAAAGGAATAGATAGAAAGAGAAAATAGAGGCATTTTTCTGTTGTACTTGAAGGAATTGTCTGGCACCATACTGCAGAGCATTAGAAGACAGCAGGAGTGTAAGCTGCAGAGTGTTTCCTGTGTTTATTACGTAGTTACCTGCCAACCTCAGTGTAAGGAAATGCCATTCTCCCCAAACTGGTATAATCATTTGTACAAATTTCATTCTCATAGGCTGCCAAAAGAAATGAGACTTTAACAAGCCTGAACTTAGAAAAGAAAGCTCGCCTGAGAGAGGAAGCAGCTCTGAAGGCCAAAACAGAGTAGCCGAAGATCCATGTGGGCGGATTTTCAAAGTTCAGGATCATG
>JAJIBD010009029.1:0-48341 GCA_021461705.1 Cryptotis parvus | reverse complement strand
TCATTCCACAAGCACTGCCAGGAGTAATTCCTTTAGTTTAGTCAGGAGCAACCCCTGAGCATCATTGATTGTGGTTCAAAAATAAATCAAAACAAACAAAATATCCCTTAGAGGTAATTCTAAGACTTTGCCCAGGATAATGGTATAATTTAATTTGTGGCATAAACTTAGTAGTATGGGCATTGAAGAAATATTTAATGAAAATATTATGACTTTAAAATTGTTTTGTTGGGGTAAGCGATAGCTCAGCGGGTAGGGTGTTTGCCTTGCACGCAGCCAGCCTGTGCTGGCCCGGGTTCGATCCCCGGCATCCCATATGGTCCCCGAGCACCTCCAGGAGTAATTCCTGAGTGCAAAGCCAGGAGTAACCCCTTGAACATCGCCGGTGTGACTCCAAAAAAGCAAAAAAAAAATAATTTTTGTTTTATTGAAAATAATGTTTTTTTTTTCATAATTATGTAAGAAAGATGGTGTTTAGGGAACTGTTTCTATGGAGTGGAGCATAGAATCCTAATACCCGTAAGAGTGTGCTCTGACTGAGAAACATCCCAGAGTGCTTCGAGTGCTCGCCTGGCATGCCAGAGCTCCGGGAGCCGCATTGCTGTGCAGAGCACTGAGGTGCCAGGCTGCATTGCTGGGCCAACTCATTCCCAGATGGTCAAGCCCATCCGTGCTCACATACCCTGCCCCTACCAGAAGCCCTGGCTAGGTTGCCCAGCTAATCTGGAGTTTCGAAGATAGTGATTCTGGGCAAACCAAGCGCTTAGGACCGTGACCCTTTCAGGACAGGGATTCTAGAGGGCCGGAGATACCCCTGGGAGAGATTCTGTCCCCAGCACACAGGAAGAAAAAAGGAGTCTGTGACCCAGGTGACCTTTATTCTTGGGATAGATTTTTTTCTTTTAATCAGATTTACTTTATACTTTATTACTATGTGAATTCCTTCATTGTTTGGAAAGCATATTTGAGTATCAGGTTTCTTCTGAGACAGCACGTCTGTAAGTATAGGCATACCTGTTTCTATCCCAGCAGCCCTGTTTAATTACTTGGACTGGTTTTGTTACCATTAAGGTTATTATAATGCCGTTTATGATGTTAATATAAAAGTAACTGCACACCCCAGTAGCTGAGCACCCAGGCCCTCTCCCACTGTCTTCCTGTCCTCTGGCCCAGCCTTCACTCCTCCCACAACGCTTATTGAGCGGCACTTTTGTCTTTGGTATTGTTCTTGTTTGGTGACTAAGTTATTTGATTTGCCACCCCAGAGTGCCTAAGACCCTCCACCAGTGCCCCGTGTCACTTCCGGTCCTCCTCGCTGCCTCCTTCTCCTTCCAGCCCCTAGCTGCACTCTGGGGTCTGTAACTTAGTGTCTCTGTCGCACAGTGAGTGAGTTCATCTCTTATTCTGAAGACTGACAATTTTAAAAGTTGTTCTTGTTCCTGAGCCATGGTTGGTTTGGGAAAGGAATGAGCCTGCATTAGTTCTGTGATGCTGAAGAGGGAGGAATTTACGCTTGAATCAAAAGCAAGAGAAAAGTCCATGTGTTTGGGTCCCCTCCTGGGCCGGGGATTTTCCCCTCAGCCCTCGTGTGCCCGGCGGCTCCTGCTCCCTGCCTTTTCTCCTCCCCGCTGCTCCCAGGCCATAGCAAGCTGTCGCCTTAGAACCCCTCTCCTCTCCATTCTCATCAGACAAACGTTTTCTTACAGCAGAGTCTACCTGATTTGAATGCAACCTCTCTTTTGTAATGTCTGTCATTATACCACCTAGTTGCTTCGACGCTTTCCAGCAACACTCCTAGATCATAGAAGCAAGTTGCAGAGATGCTTTTGAAGGTGGATTGTCTGTCAGGTTATAGCCTGGTGTCTGTGGGGCCAGGGGAGAATTTCACAGCTGGCCCCACCCCCGCATACAGCCTTCTCTGCGTCAGAGAGCATAGATTCTCAAGCCCCAGATAGACTTCATTTTGATGTCTATGCTTTTTTAAAAAAAATGCGCTGCTCGGCCGGCCCCATGTGGAAGCAACCCATGGAGCTGACCTCCCGGTAAGGGGCTCAGCCATCCCCTGGCCAAGTCCAACATTGTTCCAAGGGTTTGCTCTCATGAGTGGGAGAGAGACCATGCTAGCCGGATTCAGAGTGGAGTTTTTGGGCCCTGTCCTTTCCTCCGCCTCCATGCCAGTTGCCCCAGAAGAGAGAGACCCACCACGCCAGACCCACATGTCCCTTGGCATGCGGCCACGTGATATTTTTATAGGATACTGAATTTTGCATAAGGTTCTTCCCAATTTCTTTCACATTTATACATAGTAAACAGTTATAGACATGTTTTAACTGACACCAGTAAGCCTGGAAAGAAGCCAGAACAAACCACACATCATGCAGTCAGTCATTCTCAACATCCAGACTCCATAGTTCCTCAGAGCTCCATCCAAGAGAAAACCTGATCTTCCCCTTTAAGTTTCATCAGTAAATGCTCAGGTTGAGAGCCTTCTACTGAGACTATACCACCTACATGGTAAAACCTGGCAAGCTACCGTGTTTTATTTACTTTTTATGCCAAAGACTAGTAACTATTATGGACCTCAGTTCCATAACCTGAAGAATGGTTTTCGGGCTCCTCCTGTCCCTGTAGCAAGTAGATGCCCTTGGGTTGCACTTGCTTGTGACAGGACTAATGGAAATGTTACTAGTGCCCACTTGAGCAAATCGATGAACAATGGGAAGACAGTGATACAGTGATATTTGATTAGGTGGATAAATGTTTTAAATATGGGGCAAATGCAGATGAAGTCTTGACTTCTGTCTTCACTTAAGCCCTGCTTGCATGGTCCCCCCTTTTTTTTTTCCTTTATTGTATAGGGTTATGATGGTAACAGTTCACTGTGCGAATAGCCTCTGCTTTCTTTGTATTCGCAAAACTAATCCTGTGTGCTACAATCTCCTGTGTCCTTCAGGAATGGAGGCAAGAGTGTTGGTTGTTACTTTTAGTCTGCAGTTACTTGTGCGGCTCTCTTGATAGTCATTTGAAAGCTCCAGAAGCATCTGAATTTTACAACTGTTTGATATTCCGGGCACAGCACGCACCATTCCGTTCCCTTTGGGCTTTGTGCCACTCTCTGCTTTGTTGGGGCTAAGCTTATACCTTATTTTGTCACCATCACTGTAGCTGTCTGTCAGCGCCGTGCACACACACACACACACACACACACACACACACACACACACACACAAACGAGCAACCCCCTACCCCAAGCCCCTTGGCTCCTGGAAACAGTAAGTGATTCTCTCTCCTCTCATGGGGGACCTTTCTTTACACTCAGAGTGCCCGCTTGCCTCCTTCCCCTAGAGGTGGTTGTTTGAGCAGCTTTTTTCTTAGCTACATCATTAGGCAGAGGATTATGTCTATCTTTCATTGCTGACCACCTTTATGTTTCAACAGACATCTGTGAAACAAGTAACAAGAGGGTTTTACTTGTTTGCTTTGTTATTTTGTTTATTTTTGGACCACAGGCATTACTCCTGACTTGGCACTCATGAATTACTCCCTGGCAGTGCTGGGGGGAACCACTTGGGATGCCAGGGATTGAACCCAGGTCCACCACAGACAAGGCAAACATCCGACCTGTTGTATCACCACTCCTGCCCTACAAGCAACAACAGTTGTAGGGGAAAGAGGTTTTAGCTGTGTCTGACTATTGATCCAGTGACTCTATTCTGTAATAAACAGAGTCTTTCTGGTGTTACTAATCAAACTGTCTTTGTGGTAGTTAGCATGTGTTTTGGAGGGAGAAACTAGCCGCTCCAAATTCACCTTGGATTCATTTCTAGAAGCATAAAAATGCATTTCTATCAGAGACAGTTATCAGTCCTGGAGACCAGTGATAGGTGAATGCTGACTTTGGATCATTTCTAGAATGCATCACAGCAAATAATGTATATTGATTTTCTCTGACGCGTTTCTGGACTGTTCTGCCCTCTCCTTATTACAGCTGCAATTTAGCTATTTTCCTGTGTCTAATAATATGCTTAGATTTTTTTTCTGATATGATAGTACTATATTTTAAAGTATGTAAGTTAGGACAGATATTTCTAGGTCTACACCCAGCTGTCTGGAAAGAGAGATCTGTTTGATTTCAAGAGATAGCAGAGAGAGCAAGCAGTAACTCATATCTTCTTGGTAAATATGCTAAGGAAGTGTTAGTGGTTGATGAAATGCAGAGTGAAATCGTTTTTGTTAAATGTTAATTATACATGTTTTTCTTTAAATGTTTTGCTTTCATCCTGATTTGAAGAGGACAGTGCTAGAGTGGAAAGCATATCTGTTTCTGCAGGAGAGATTTGGGGTTAGATTCATCGGCACACTAATGTGTGCTAAGCCAAATTATTTATTTCACTAACGACTTTAGCCATATTATTATTGTTGTTATTATTATTATTATTACCTCTCACATTCCATACAAAAGAAGGAAATTCTAATAGGTCTCTGAGGGTTCCTCTCTGCGTTCAGTGAGTTCCTGTGTGTACAGAACACCAGCACCAGACCTTGAGATGAGATTACTTTCCTTTCTTCGATTTAGCCAAGCCAATAGGGAAGAACAGAGACCAATGTCATTCACTTGCAGAAGTAATTCTCTTTAGGGGCTGGGGTATCCTGACTGCCTAGAGAGCATATCTATCTCCTCCCCCCCCCCCAGTTGGGGTTTAATTGCTGGCATCAGATGTTCTCTTGGGCATTGCTGGGTGCAGCCTTGGGGTGCCAGCACTGTAGGGTGTTCTGGGTTCCTCGGTATGCAGGGCCTAGGCGCATTGCATCCTTGATCCCAAGAGTCACTGTATGCAGGCCCCACATATTGTCTTCCAATTTTAATGCTGTCTGGTGTATTTTTTCTTCAGTGACCCTTTCCCGTTTCTGACATTTCACTTTATTCCCTCCTTTGGGATCTGACTGGAGTGCTTCCTGAAGGTGGTTCCATCTGAGCCTGCAGCCTAGACCAGACCATTAGGATTGGTCAAAGAGGAAGGACAGTGGAGTAGGAGAGATGGTACAGGGGTGCTTGTCTTGTATTCTTCATTCATTCATTCATTCATTCATTCATTCATTCATTCATTCATTCATAGTGTTTGGACCACACTCAGCAGTGCTCTGAACTTGCTACTGGCTCTGCACTTAAGAACCACTTTTGGAAGGCTTGGGAGACCATGTAGGGTGCAGGGGGATCCAATCCAGTCAGCCACGTGCAAGGCAAGAGTCTTACTTGCTGTACTATCTCTCCAGCCCCTACAAATTATTTTCTTATTGGTACTTAACTACAAAATAGTTGTTGTTATTGTCAGATTGACAACTTTAGAAATGTTGAGTATTTCACCGCAGTTGATAGTTGTCTTGTTTCTGACTTCTTTGACTAATGTCAGGATCGTTTGTTTCTTGGTAACAAGTTGTTTTGCTGACCAGATACTCACTGAGTCCTCACTGTGTGTCAGGTAGCTGTGGGGAAATAGAATGAATCTCCTTGATCATCACACTGAGGCTGATGTTGTCTGCCCCATTTCATGGATCACGAAATAGAAATAGAACAACATCAGAGTTCATAGGCAGTGTGTGTATGTGCTGGGATTTTAGTCCAGGCTGTGTGACTTGATTCAAGGCCAGAGCTATTATCACTCTTTTCGTGCTGTTGATAGATCTGGAACTTCTTGAAGGAAGAGCCATGGGGATGGAAGCAGTTTGAAGCTGTATTAGAGAGGACCTTTCTCCAAAAAAGCTTACACACTAATTGGGAGGACAGTATTTATGAAGAATCAGTAACAAAGTCAGATAAAGAACACAAAAGATGAAAGGTAGGTCAGGAAAAGCCTTTAGTGGTAGAAAGACACTTGTTTTATTACTGTAGCGATAGGAGGTTTTGTGTGTCTTGCGGAGAGAATAGCAGACAGGTGTGAATCCGGAGAAGGGAAGGTAGGAAATAGGCAAGTCTCGGAGTGCTGGGACTTGGTCTGGTCAAGTGCTGCGTGCCGGTAGCGCAGTGGAAGGCCAGACTGAAGGCCGGACTGACCAGCTGATCACTTCTGGCTTCTAGTCTTTGGCTAACACCTAGTGCTGTGTCAGAACTCTCATAGTTAAATAGCTAATGACTATGAATGGACTGTTTATAAGATGAACTAGAAATAGCAAATAAAAATGAAATGGATATATTAAAATTATGAGCTAAAGGTAAATGCAGAGGCCAGAGAGCCAGTACTTGGGAAAGATGGTTGCCTTTTGCTTGGTGTAACTTTTTCTGTGGGTTCAACTCCCTGTACTGCATAAGGTTCCCCAGCGCCACCAGAAGTGCCCCTGAATACAGAGCAAGGAGTAAGCCCTGAATACAGCCGGGTGTGGTCTCTTATACCCCCCCTCCCCATAGATAAACCCTTAAATTAATGGGATGGAATTGAGAGCCCAGAGATTAAACCCTCAGCTTTATGTACAGTTAATCTATGACAAAGGAGATTGGTGCATGAAGTGGGGCAGGGAAAATTACTTCAACAAATGATGCTAGGATTGGACAGCATGCAAAAAATCTAATGGGTCACATCATTCCCAAAGCTGAATTCAAAGAGACTAAAGACCTTGAGATTAGACCAGAACCTATGAAATACATGGGGGAGAACAGAAACAGTGTTCAGGACATACCAGAGATAGCAGTGATTTGATTTTGTGGCTAAAGATAACACTCAAAACTAACAAGTGGGGCTACATTGAAAGAATAAAGTTGAGCTGGAGCAGTAGGGCAGCAGGTAGGGCACTTGCCTTTAAACAGAGCCGACCCAGGTTCAGTCCTCAGCACTCCATGTGGTCCCCCACGCCCACCAGGTGTGATCCCTGAGCACAAAGCCAGGAGTGAGTCCTGAACACTACCAGGTGTGGCCTCAAACCAAAACTAAAACAAAATGAGAAGTTTTACATGAGCAACCGGGGCTAAAATAAGAAGATGCCTTCTGTTTTTTTTTGTTTTTTGTTTGGTTGGTTTTTGGGTCACACCCAGCGAAGCTCAGGGGTTACTCCTGACTCTGCACTTAGGAATTACTTGTGACATTGCTCAGGGGACCATATGGGATGCTGGGATCAAACCCAGGTTGGCTGAGTGAGGTAAATGCCCTACCTGCTGCACTATCATGTCTGCCTCAGAAGATGCCTATGATTGAATGAGAATATATTCATTAACAAAACACTTAAAAAACTCAACAATAATCCCATCACAAAATGAAGAGATGAGGCGATTATTTACTACATGAAAAGGACATATAGGTGTCCAGAAGACATACGAAAGAATGTTTGTTAGCACTTACTGGGGAAATGCAAAATCAAAATGAGATAGCACCTCACACCTCTCAGCATGGGATCTCCCAGAAAAAGTAGAAACAGCCAATGTTGCCAGGACTGCAGTGAGAAAGGAGCCTTTCACTGATGTGGATGTTGTCTGCTCCGGACTTTATGGAAACAGTATGGAGACATCCCGTACACCTCCATTCCACTTTTTGCCATATACCCTTCACACTTTAAAGCCACTCATTTGAAAAGAAACACACACACCCATGTTTGTTGCAGCACTTCCAACATTGCTTGGGAAATGTAACAATCCAAATGTCCGATACCGTTCTAGACATACACAATGGAATACAGTGGCTGTGAGTAAAGATGAAGCAACGCAATGTGGTTGTAAGTGGAGAATGGGTAAGAGAATGGGTCGGCAGGAGGGACAAATACTGGATGATGTGTCACTTACCTGCGGTCTGTGGGAGGTAGAAGAGGCATGAAAGGCATGAAATACGGCGGGCGCTTGGATTACGGAACAGGTTGCTGCATTGTGGGGGCCTGGGGAGGCGGTGGGAAATTGGCAGACTAGATGTAATGGGCCTCAGAGGACTGAGATGGTGGGGAGAGGCAGAAAGTATCAGCAAGGCCGTAATCGCACCATGGCTGAAAACATGTTACCTAAGAGGAATTAAAAGCGACTGAAAGGTAGTTTATTCTCAATAAGCAATGTGTAATGTTGTTTCCATGTCGGTTTTCAAGGATGTTTGTTGGAAGTAGATGAAAGTCTATTTTAAAACATTTTTTTTGGCTTTTGGGCCACACCTAGCAGTGCTTAGGGATCACTGTTGGCGGGTTTGGGCCTATATGGGATGTCGGGATTGAATCTGGGTTGACCAGGTACAAGGTAAGCACCTTATCCCTGTATTATCTTTCTGGCCCAGAAATAGAAAAGAATCTTGGTAGTCTGTAAATCCTTAACAAATGATAAGACACAGAAATCAGTGTGTTGTGAGGCATACATGTCTTGAAAGGTATTGCTGTGTGGTTCTAATGTGACTTTTCTTTTAAATTTTAGAACTGATAGATGTCACATGTACCCTCTTGCTTCTCAACCCAGACTTTACCACCGCATGGAATGTCAGGTACGTTGTTCTCATCCGGGATTACATAAGACTCTTTACGTTTCTAAAGACATGTAAGCACTATGAATTGATAACTTTTTGAAAAAAATGAACTATAAGCCACAATACCATATATTTGTGTTATTATTTTTCCTTTTTTTTCGCTTTGGGTCATACTCGGTGATGCTCAGGGGTTACTCCTGGCTCTGCACTCAGGAATTACTCCTGATGGTGCTCAAGGACCATATGGGATGCCGGGGATCAAACCTGGGTCAGCTGCTTGCCAGGCAAATGCCCTCCCTGCTGTGCTACCGCTCCGGCCCCACGATGGCATCGTTAATGTTTATTTCTTCTACACATCCTCCTTAGAATCTTCCTGACCCTCGACATATGGGCCTTGCCCTTTGTGCATGTTTTTGTTGTTCTCCATAACTTTTCATCCTGAATATAAGTTGTCATGATAGTTTATAATATACCACTTAATTCCAGCTTTTTCCCCTCCCATTTTAGATTTGGGGAGGGACAGTCAAATCGGCAAACTGGGTTACCTCGCACAGCCGGTTGGTGTAGGTGAGAAGCCCCGCAGTCCCGTAGGAGGTGTAGGGGCCAAGGCAGGAGCTCCTGTTCAGTGGTCAGCGCTGTGAGCTCTGTCCAGCTGGACACCTCCTGCACACAGTGTTTTGTGATGGTGCTACAGTTCATTAGTGCTGCGTGTTTGTTCTATCTCGTCAAACAAAACACTGCATAGAAATAGCAAATTTCAGGTCAGTTCAAGTATTTTTAGGTAAGCACTATGAAATTGCTTTTTTTTTTTTTTAAATCTCTGAGAGGTAAATCATTTTATTTTATTTATTTTATTTTATTTTTTTTTTGCTTTTTGGGTCACACCCGCGATGCTCAGGGGTTACTCCTGGCTCTGCACTCAGGAATTACTCCTGGCGGTGCTCGGGGACCAATGGGATGCCGGAGATCGAACCTGGGCCGGCACAGGCTGGCCGTGTGCAAGGCAAACGCCCTACCCGCTGGGCTATCGCTCCGGCCCCTGAAATTGCTTTTTAATTGGTGTCTTGGCCCAGCAAAGTCTTTCAGAGAGATGCAGAATAAAAATTATAAAGAAATGCAAAGTGAAGTCCCCTTCAACATTATGAATACACTTTAAGTGTTCTTACGGGAAAGAGACAAGTTGTAACTCCTTTTCTTTAACGGATTTTAATCTACTTTTTTTTTTTTTTTTTTTGGTGAATTTTGAACAAGCTTGCATTGTGAGTTAATACAGTGTAGTATAGTACATAAAGTTTGTATTTGATTTTCTAAAATGTTGATAATTATTATTTGTCTTTTTTAAAATGATCTTAGAATGATCAGATACTTAAATAAAGAGAAAGAAAATTATAAAATAGATGGTGGCTTTAGGTTTTCACAGCATTTAAGATTCAGGTTTTCTGTAATGGAAAGTATCATGGTGTGGTTCAGGAATGCTCCGATGCTTACGAGGCTGTTGTATTTCAGGGACTATACTACAGCTTCATATGTTCTACCTCTTTCAGTGCACACAGTACTTAGTAACATTAACTCCTCCACCCAGTACTAACTACTATGTGCTAGAATCTACACACTGGAAATAGGACCATGAACAAAACTTGAACCTCTTGTGGATATTTATTTTTCTGGTTCAGAAAAGCTACAAAAACTTTCACTGTATTACTGTCTTCTCGTTCATCATCGATTTGCTCGAGTGGGCACCAGTAACATCTCCATATGTCCGGTCTCATGCTAGTAGAGCCCAAGGGCCCCTGCTTGCTCCAGGAACATAAAGAGCCTCAAACCATTCCATCAGGTCATGGGAATGAGGTCTATAATTGTTACTGGTATTTGGCATATTAAGTAAAATTAAGAGTAGTAAAAGGGTTGATGTATCTTATGGAGGAAAAAAAGGGAAGCAAATGTAGAAAACTGAAAGAGGATGGGAGAGTGGAATTGCAGTTTTAAGTAGCGGATGTTTGAGCAAGAGCCGGCATGATTTGGGGGGTTCACACTGGTTTGGGGATAAGAGAAAGCAGCCTGTGGAAAAGCTCCCAGTCGTTCCTGCCGTGGGGAAGGAAACCTGTGTTTCGGGTTAATGAGAGAAAGAATGGGATGAGACTGAAGGTGGTGGGCCGAGCTCAGGGGACTGAGCTTCACAACCTGCAGGCAGATTTTGAATCTTTCTCTGAGAGGGAGTCATTGAAGAGTTTCTAACTGAACACAGATAGTATTTTAAGTCAATTTTAAATGTCTGACTCCTGATAGAAAGTCGACAGTAGGAGAGCAGGGAGTGCTTATGTAGCTAGGAAGTAACTGTCATCTAGGAGACTTGTAGTAGAGCTCAGCTCAGCAGTTGAAGGAGCAGTATGCTTAATATATTGCATCAGCTGTTAGCTTTTGCTCTGTTTATAAGCCAGTGTTCAAGATATATGTGTGAATTGGATGTGAGAGACAGGAAAGGTCAGGCTTGACCAGTTTTTGACATGAGTCTCTCTGGAAGAATGGATTTGCTGAAGTGAGAGTGTTTGGGAGAGGGGCAGTGTCAGATGGAAGAAGCTTGTTGGGGTTCTGGAACTTAGTTTGGGGTGTATCAGAATTGTATCTAACTAGCTGTGTGAGTCCAAAGTTCAAGGCAGAGGCCTGAGTCATGGATAGCTTGGAATTCAGCAGAGTATGGATGATACTTAGAGTTGTGCATTGGCTTGAGATCCCCCAAGGAGTATGTGTAGGTCCAGGAACCAAAGACAGCACTAGGACTCTGGACAGTTGTGGACTTGCACTGACCAGTGTGATAGCCACTAGTACACATGGCTGTTGTACCCTTAAAATGTGGTGAGTTCAATTGAGAATGTGCTGTAAGTGCTAATGCATCAGATTTCAGAGACTACCAAAAAAAAGTAAACTCAGTACTGATAACGTTAAAATAGCATTTTTGGACATTATTGAAATAGATAAGTTTATACTTGCTTTCGATGTAGCTATTTGAAAAATTAAAATTACATAAATGGCTCACATTTATGACTTTCATTTGTTATATTTCTATTGGACAGAGCGACTTTAGAGTTTGCAAAGTGAGGAAGAATCAGCTAAGAGGACTTAGTACAGCTGAGAGCTTTCTTAGGGGCAGGAACTTTTCTCCACGTTTGTTTTCTTGGCACCTGCCACTCGAGTGATTGGCACCTAATAGATCACTCAGTTTGCAAACGGAGAACTGGAAGGGATTCCATTTAGAGAAAAGGAAATCAGTTGATAGAGAAGTGGGAGTAACATTTTTGTTCATCTTTTCGTAGTCTTCATCATTTCAGACAATTGAAAGTTCTTTAACAAAAAAGAGATTCTTGGTGCTGGGATGTGTCTCTGCGGCAGAACACTTGTCTTCAAGTTCTGGCTCAGTTCCTGGCATCAAGAGGGAAAAACAATAAGAGAGGGCCAGGTGACAGCGCAGCGGGAAGGCACTTTGTCTTGCCTGCGGCTGACCCAGGTTTGATCTTGGCTTCCTATATGATCCCTGAGCCCTGCTAGTAAAACTGCATGCAGAGCCAGGGATAAGTTCTGAGCTCTGCTGGGGAGGAAGGGAGGGAGGGAGGGCGAGAGAGATCCTTACCAGTATAATGTGTACATATCTCGATGTATATACACGCACGTAGTTTATTGTGTATCTATAGAGCAGTAGAAGAACCTGATCTTTCAGATCTATGAAACTTTGGGGCTGGAGCCATAGTATAGCAGGTTAGGTACTTGCCTTGCATTTGGCTGACCCAGGCTGGACCTCCAGCATCCCACATGGTCCCCCAAGCACCACCAGGATAATTCCTGAGTGTAGAGCCAGGAGTAACCCCTGTGCATCGCCAGGTGTGGCCACAAAAGGATCTCTAGAACTTAGTCCTTTTTCATCAGTTTAACAGTTGGTGTTGGCAAAAACTTTAATTCCTATGCTTTAATCTCCTTATTTACGAAATAAAATACTTTAACTAGATGATTTTTAGGATAATTTTGAAAGTTTATTTGCATATGATTTATGAAAATTATTCCATAAATCTAACTTCATAAGACTTTTAGCAGTTAATCCCAAATCTGCTTTTAGTAAATTAATAAATTGCACTGAATTAGAAAGGAAATAATTTTTTCGAAAGCAGTCCTGGATTTGGGAGCCAGTTCATGTCGTATGGCATATACTCAGCGTGTGGTAGACCCGAAGATTGGTCCCTGGACCAGCAGGTGTCCCCGAGCACACTGGCTGTAGTCCTGGTGGCTCAGGGTACTGTCAGGCGCAGCCTCTGAGAAAATCCTCTGAAGTGCGTGTCCTAGTACTTTTTTAATTTGATTTAGTTGGTGATCCAGCCTCCAGAGACAGGCACATGAGTACATTTCCAGATGAACATCGGGGACTGAGAATAAACGGATCTAAAACCTACTAAGTCTCTTGCAGATCAAATGTTTAACACCTGTCATAATTCTGGAAAGCATTGAGTGACTTTTAATTGCATTTTATAAACTGTTAAAGATGGCATAACGCATGAATACTTAAAATGGCGTGTGTTGCCGTCAGGAAAATAATAGGGCAAGAACAAGTTTTAAAGCTGATCTGTGATTACTGTGAGTGATACAAGTAGTTAAAATCAGCATTTAAAAAATAAATAACAGGCTGGAACACTGTATGACCGAAACCCAAATATGAACATTTTATGCAAAAAAAAAAAAAAAAAAAAATAACAGGCCAGAAGCGATAGCACAGTGGGTAGGGCATTTGCCTTGCATGCAACCAACCTGGGTTCAATCCCTGATATCCTGTATGGTCCCCTGGACACCACTAGGTATAATTCCTGAGTGAAGAGCCAGGAGTAACTGAGCATTGGTGGGTGTGACTCAAAAAGCAAAAATAAGTAACTAATTCTTTCTGCTTTAAATTTGCTTTGAAAGTTGCTAAGTCTTTTGATGAAAGGGGTTGACTTTATAATAACTTTCCATTTCCCGTTAGCTGTGAACACTAAATAAACTCTCTCTGAATAATTAGAAGACCTGGTGGCAGGTCCCGGTGATTCTCATCCATTTCTCATAGCAGAATTGATGCTTCTGATACTTTGAACTCACAGACCTCAAGTAGGCTATTGAATTTCTCCAAACTTTAGTTTTCTTCAATTGTAAAATTAAGATTCGATTAAGTTGAGCCATATGAAATTGTTGGTATAGATTAAAACAAGAGTTGGGTTCTGGAAATTCCTTAGTTTGGGTGTCTAATGCTGTTCTTTAAAAAGAGGGAATTGGACTTCTGTGAAGACTGTTGATTCTAGCACCAGGACAGGAAACATTCTGAATGAGCCTGTAGAGCAGGGGTGCAGGAGGGCTTGTTTCAGGGGTGCAGGAGGGCTTGTTTCAGGGGTGCAAGAGCTAAGCAAAAGCAATACGGTGACATGATACTGACTTGTATCGCCAAGTGGAAAATGATAATCAGGTCCATACTGACTGACACTAATACATGGCTAAACAAATAAATTAGAGTAAATTTCTCTTAGGGAAAAAACCCAGATAGTTGAGAACCCTTCTTAGGAGAGGGCTACTTCTCTGCAGTAAGTGTGACTTTCCTCCCAGGAAAGAACAGCCCGGAAACCTGTAACCTACTGCTGCTTCAGCCAGTTCATCAAGGCCAACATCAGTAGTGACATTGTCTTAATATTTTATCTTCCTGGTTAATGTGCTGTAAACGATGCTTAAACTGTCTTCCTCCCACTAATCCAACCTAAACATGCATGCCTACAAAATGCACCCTCAGTGCTCAGCGCTCAGTCTGATCAGAAACAAGGCTCATGTGGAGGCGCAAGAGACCCTCAAGGAAACATCACAAGTGTTATGTCCTGGACAGGGCCAGAATAAAAAAAAGGGGCTTTTGGTCAAAACTAAGGCGATTTGAATAAAGTGCGACTGTAAATGGAAATAATAATGCCATAAATGTTGGCTTTCAGTTGTGGAAAATGTACCAGGACAATCTGTCAATAATTAAAGGAAGTACATGGGACCTGGGAATTTTATTGTCCTTTTAATTTTTATTTAAGTTTAAAGTGATTCTAAAATTGAAACTTAAAAAAGGAAAATTAAGTGCTGGCAATCTCATATGATTCAACATAATACAGGAGTGTTAGGAAAATTAAGTTAGTGAATGTAAACCACTTAAAAAAGTCTTGAATTTCAGCAAAATCACTGACAATTATTTGATTAATTAAAATGTGTATTTGTAAGATTATACAGAACCATAGCATGACCCACAAACTGTAAGAATGCAGTGTAATTTTGTTAACATTTATTTAACATGGGGAAAGGTAGAAAAAAAGATAGAAGGGGAAGGAGCAATAGAAAAAGTATGTTAAGGGGCCAAAGCTACAGTGCAGCGGGCAGGGTGTTTGCTGTTAAAGCGGGTGACCCAGGTTCGATCCCCAGCATCCCATATGATCCCCCCAAGCACTGCTAGGAGTAATTCCTGAGTGCAGAGCCAGGAGTAACCCCTGAGCATTGTTAGGTGTGACCCAAAAAAGCCAAAAAAAAAAAAAAAGGGTATATTAAAATATATTTGCTTATTAGGAAACATAGAGTGGAAAGTTTCACAATAAAAAATAATTTGTTTAGGGCAGTGAAGAAAAAATAAACAATGGCTTTTCCCCTTTTATCTGTACCATAATTGGCATTTTTGGTTTTCATATGTGCACTTTATATCAGATCCTTCCTCAGGAAGCTAGAACTTGTCTAATACTGGAGAATCTGCCGTGATTCACTTTGGAATAAGACCTGTTTTCCCTCTCCTGAATAGTAACGAACTTCCACTGTTGGTTAAGGGCTTCTGCTTCTGCTTATTGTGTGATTACTTTTTTAGAAAATTATACTTTAAGGGGCCGGAGCGATAGCCCAGCGGGTAGGGTGTTTGCCTTGCACGCAGCCGGCCTGTGCCGGCCCGGGTTCGATCCCCGGCATCCCAGTATGGTCCCCGAGCACCGCCAGGAGTAATTCCTGAGCAAAGAGCCAGGAGTAACCCCTGAGCATCGCCGGGTGTGACCCAAAAAAGCAAAAAAAAAAAAAAAAAAAAAATACTTTAAGATAGAATTACATAAATAGCAAAACATTATGTTTGGAGAGAAAGAATGAATCAATTTATCACTGAATCACTGTGAATTACAAAGTTACAAAAAATTAATTCTTTCTGATTTTTTTTATTTTCAGGAAAGAACTTATTCTCTCTGGCACTTTAAACCCAATCAAGGATCTACATCTGGGGAAATTGGCCTTAACTAAGTTTCCAAAGAGTCCAGAAACATGGATTCACAGGTTCGTTAATTTAAGCCAGGCTTCTCAGGACACCGAGGTCCCAGGGCTGGGAGAATAATGTATGTAAACCAGTGACATTTGGTTCAGAGCGTAAATTAGTAAGCTTACCTATTCTAAACTTACGTGATATTATGTGTTCACGAAAAATTATTAAGTCTCTCGAAGTCTCCATTTTCTCGTATAAAATGAGATGAATAGTTCCACCTATTTCAGAGTTAAAGTGAACGTGCGTTACGCATTGATGCACTACAGTAGTGACTGGCACGTAGTAGATGCTCGATAAACAGAAACTGCTGCTTTCAGGTCGCATTTAGACATTAGGTACAGTGAACAGTTTGGATTTTAGAAAGCATTTAGGTTATGTTCCTGGTAAAGATGGCAGTTACTGATGGTGGAGGTTATTAAAATGAACCAAATTTAAAAATAAAGGCAGCTGAGGCGAATGAAGTGCAGGTTGGGCTGAAGTTACTGAAACCATATATGCAGAGGATATTTTTCGCTTAGAAGCCTGAGGCAGACAGTCAAAAATAAGTGTGAATTTTCCAAACCATCGACTGTCTGAAATTCTCCTCTCGGCCTATGTGTAACCACTTTCTTTCTACCAAATTGAGGATGTGGACTTACTGGTTGAGATCTGTGAGGAATTCTCGGAGAAGTCTGCTCTCGGCTCACACACTGAGCATGTGTGGATGCTAAGGCCACTTCAGAATGTCTCAGATGGAGGTTTGCCTTGGGCGCCTGTCGCAGGTGGCCACTTTCAGATCACACTATCGTTTGTCCCGACCTTGGTGCTATGATAGCACGGTGGTAGGGGAGGTAATCATCAAGGATGCCTCCATGAATTCATTGGCCAGTCTAAAATTTAATGAAGTGAGATTGCATTGTTCAGTAAAAAACTGTTAGTTGAAAATAATAAAATGAATTTTCTTAATTTTTGTACCTTCAGGCTTGGAATTTTGTCTTAAAGGATGCTTTTACTGTAAAAAAAAGTATAAAAACCAAGACATTAAGTGTTTAGAGACACTCTTTTACATTTCATTTACATAAATGCTAATGAAAATCTTAAATAGACCAGGGGGAAATTTGCAGTTAAAGACATTTTAAAGTCTCCTGGATGGCTTATCTGATTATACTGTTTGTTTCCTTCTATATTCTGTGCTGTAATATTGAAATTGTGCTTAATGAAAGATGTCACGATGCAGTTTCTTTTTGCAAACAAATGCACATAGGGTAAGGCCTGCAGTTATTAGAAAGTGAACTGTGACCCCTCTAGTATTTATCAACCACTAATTCATGTCCACCACCCACGCCCAACACACACATATACACACACACACACACACAGATACACACCAGTTGACTTCTCTTCCCCCTTTCTTTGTTAAAAGGACCAGTGTTGCTCCCAAGCTTGACTGTGTTCTCACATTTTTAGTTGTGCTCACCGGATTTATGTGCCTTTCACTGCGCATGTGTTCACCAGAGCCAGATACATGCCCGGCCTTGTTTGTTTCTAAGCTTGCCAGGGTGGTACTTTTCAGTTGCTGCCCTCCACAGCTGACTGGTGCAGCCGGGGTCTCTGAACAGGCACCAGGATCAAGCTTAGTGCATGGTGCAGAGCTGACAGTCGCATAGCAGCCTCATGCTTGCCAGGGACTGAGCCACAGAGCCGCTCTCTCAGATCCACCCGGGACTGAGCCACAGGAGCCGTCTCTCAGATCCACCCGGACTGAGCCACAGAGCCGTCTCTCAGATCCACCCGGGCACTGAGCCACAGAGCCGTCTCTCAGATCCACCCAGGACTGAGCCACAGAGCCGTCTCTCAGATCCACCTGGGCACTGAGCCACAGAGCCGTCTCTCAGATCCACCCGGGACTGGACCACAGAGCCGTCTCTCAGATCCACCTGGGACTGAGCCACAGAGCCGTCTCTCAGATCCACCCGGGCACTGAGCCACAGAGCCGTCTCTCAGATCCACCCAGGACTGAGCCACAGAGCCGTCTCTCAGATCCACCCGGGACTGAGCCACAGAGCCGTCTCAGATCCACCCGGGGACTGGACCACAGAGCCGTCTCTCAGATCCACCCGGGGACTGAACCACAGAGCCGTCTCTCAGATCCACCCGGGGACTGAACCACAGAGCCGTCTCTCAGATCCACCCGGGGACTGAACCACAGAGACGTCTCTCAGATCCACCTGGGACTGAGCCACAGAGACGTCTCTCAGATCCACCCGGGGACTGAACCACAGAGGCGTCTCTCAGATCCACCTGGGACTGAACCACAGAGCCGTCTCTCAGATCCACCGGGGACTGGACCACAGAGCCGTCTCTCAGATCCACCCGGGCACTGAGCCACAGAGCCGTCTCAGATCCACCCGGGCACTGAGCCACAGAGCCATCTCTCAGATCCACCCGGGCACTGAGCCACAGAGCCGTCTCTCAGATCCACCCGGCACTGAGCCACAGAGCCGTCTCTCAGATCCACCCAGGACTGAGCCACAGAGCCGTCTCTCAGATCCACCCAGAGTCTGAGCCACAGGACCGTCTCTCAAATCCACCCGGGGACTGAGCCACAGAGCCGTCTCTCAGATCTTCCCGGGGACTGAACCACAGAGCCGTCTCTCAGATCCTCCCGGGGACTGAACCACAGAGCCGTCTCTCAGATCCACCCGGGACTAAGCCACAGAGCTGTCTCTCAGATCCACCCGGGCACTGAGCAACAGTCTTTTAGATCCAATGGGCCAGCCAGTGTCCTTTACAATTTTTTGCCAAATGGAGTTTAGGGATTGCATGTTTGAAAGGACTGTCGTTCTCTATTGGGCTGATTTTAAAGTTCTAAAATCAGTTTTAAAGAATGATGTGTCCATTCCCTTATCTTTTCCTCCCTCTTCAGACTTATTCCTAAATTGAATTTATTTAAAAAGCAGCAAAGCAGGGCAAAGAGATGGTGTAGCGGATAGTGGAGCTCTTGCCCTGCTTGGGGCCAACCTTGGTTAGATCTCCAGCATCTCATATGGTCCCCCAACCACTGCCCAAAGTGATTCTGTGTGCAGAACCTGGAGTATAACCCGAACATTGCTCAGTTTGGCCCCCAAATCAAAAAAAAAAAAAAACCCAGAATCTCAAAGAGAAACAGTACAGTAGAAAAGGTGCTTGCTTTGCATGCATGCAAACCCCAGCATCCTATATGGTTCCCGAACCCACCAGATCCTTGAGCGCAGAAATAGGCATAAGCCCTCAGCACTGCTGGATGTGGCCCCCAAACCTAAGAAAACCCAAAGCAATAAAAAAAAAAAATGTGATAGAGCTTCTGCTAAGTATCGGGAGGAAATGAGTTAGATCCGTGGGTCCACCTGGGACTCCAAGCACTGCCAAGTGTGGCCCTGATGGTCCGGAAGCACCAAGCATCAAACCATCAGGCCCACACCTCCAGGGGTCAGACCATCATGCCCACACCTGCAGGGGTCAGACCATCAGACTCACACCTCCAGGGGTCAGACCATCAGACTCACACCTCCAGGGGTCAGATCATCAGACTCACACCTCCAGGGGTCAGACCATCAGACTGACACCTCCAGGGGTCAGACTATCAGACTCACACCTCCAGGGGTCAGACCATCAGACCCACACCTCCAGGGGTCAGACCATTAGACTCACACCTCCAGGGGTCAGACCATCAGACTCACACCTCCATGGGTCAGACCATCAGGCCCACACCTCCAGGGATCAGACCATCAGACTCACACCTCCAGGGGTCAGACCATCAGGCCCACACCTCCAGGGGTCAGACCATCAGACTCACACCTGCAGGGGTCAGACCATCAGACCCACACCTCCAGGGGTCAGACCATCAGACTCACACCTCCAGGGGTCAGACCATCAGACCCACACCTCCAGGGGTCAGACCATCAGACTCACACCTCCAGGGGTCAGACCATCAGGCCCACACCTCCAGGGGTCAGACCATCAGACTCACACCTCCAGGGGTCAGACCATCAGACTCACACCTCCAGGGGTCAGACCATCAGGCCCACACCTCCAGGGGTCAGACCATCAGACTCACACCTCCAGGGGTCAGACCATCAGACTCACACCTCCAGGTGTCAGACCATCAGACTCACACCTCCAGGGGTCAGACCATCAGACCCACACCTCCAGGGGTCAGACCATCAGACTCACACCTCCAGGGGTCAGACCATCAGACTCACACCTCCAGGGGTCAGACCATCAGACTCACACCTCCAGGGGTCAGGCCATCAGACTCACACCTCCAGGGGTCAGACCATCAGACCCACACCTCCAGGGGTCAGACTACCTCCAGGGGTCAGACCATCAGACTCACACCTCCAGGGGTCATGCCATCAGACCCACACCTCCAGGGGTCAGACCATCAGACTCACATCTCCAGGCTATGCTCCTGGAACAAACAGCAAGCAGGAATGTGGGTGTGGCTCAGCAGTCAAGCATATGTTTCCTATGAGGCCCTGGGTTTGATCCTTGCACTGCCAAGCAAACAGAAAACGAGTATAAAAATAATATCCCCACCTCCTATTCCTCACAGGAAGGAACACCCCGAGCTGAACTTATTGGCAGGTATTGTATTACTATGAGTGGAAATTAAATTCAAAGCAAGAAACTGGTTATTTTCTTTCCTGGTTCATGTTCTTCCTGCGTTCTTTTCCCATATGCTGCCTTGACAGGCGATGGGTGCTACAACAGCTAATTCAGGAAACTTCCTCGCCCGCCTTTGTAAGCAAAGGACATTTGGGGACAGTTCCTGCAGAAAGGACACAGCGACTGATCCAGGAAGAGATGGAGGTCTGTGGTGAAGCAGCGGGGAGATACCCGAGCAATTACAATGCCTGGTCCCACCGCATCTGGGTCTTACAACACCTTGCCAAGTTAGACATCAAGGTAGGGCTCTTCCTCTGCCCCCGCCCCCCTTCAGCCCCAAGGCTCCTCCCAAGAGCAGCTTTTCTCCAATAGCAGAGAAATGAGTAGGGTCATGATGTCTGGTACCTTCCGGGAGGTATTAAAATCACCTCTGGTGATTAAAAATGTTTGTATTTCTCCCTGGTTTTTGGTATTCCTGTCTAGGTCAGTGGTACAGCACACTCAGGTTTCAATAGTAAGGCGTACCGAGAGTGGTAAGCCAGAGAGGACCAAAACTTCTTTCATGGTAGCCTGGTGTTTAGACAGAATCAGTTACCTGCCTTCTCGTGGTTTTCTTTTTGAGGGGCAGAAGCAGGAGATTCCACCCTGGTGCTTCTAAACATAGCTGAGTTCACTTACCGGAGGATTTCTAAATCTACCTGAGGCTTACACAATGAGGGTAGGACTTAGTTACCAATATTTTCTTCTGACTCAGATATTTGAGTATGGAAACTGGCTGGAAACTTTTTAGTTTAGAAATAAGAGATGGAAGTTTCTAGAAAGTTTTAATGACATAGCCTCAGTTGTGCTTACTATCAGAGTAAGAATCAAGTAGCTTTCTTAAATACTATAGCTTCACTCCCTCCTTTATTTTGTTTTTTTTTTTTGGGACATACCCAGCAATGTTCAGTCTTCAGGAGTAACTCCTGGCTCTGCACTCAGGAATTACTTGGGGGTTGTTTGAAGGACTTCATGGGATGCCAGTCGAACCCGGGCCAGCCATACTCCAGACAAGTGTTCTACCTGCTGTACTGCCTCTCTGGCCCCAAGCTTCTCTTTTCCCTTTCATTTTGGTATTGCAGTACCTTCAGAATTAAGTTCTCTTCTGGAATGGGGAGGGGCTGTGGTCGGGCTTCCCACAGTGCACATAGAGGTCTGATTGGAATCTTGACTACCACCAGTACAGTCTGTGACCCTGAGGAAGTGTCTTAGCCCTTCTCACTCTCCATTTCCTTATCCATAGAAATGGAGTTGATAATGCCTACACCCTGTATGATGTCAGTTAAATGGATGACTCCATTTATAAAGTGTCTATCACATATGTACGTTTTTCTAAGTATTTAGTGAGCTCTGATGACGGGCCATGAGATGGTCTAGCAAATAGGAGACATGTTAGAGGCAGGTGTGGTTCTTGGCACCACATGTTCCCCTGAGCCACAAGCGTCCTCAGGCCCATGGATTGAACTGTGACCCAGTGACCCCTGGATTGCTGGTGAGCCCCCCACAGGCCCTCTGAGCACTCTTTAAGAGTAATATAGAACCTCTGGCTATTAAAAAGTTGATAGATTAATGATGCTTATTGATTGAGTAGTTTAGTGTAATGAGCAATTAGTTATATACCAGTTTATTAAAAAATGAAACATTTCATTGCCACTTTAATGTTATTAGAAAGTTATTTAAAGAGGGGCCGGAGCAATAGCCCAGCGGTGGTAGGCGTTTGCCTTGCACGCGGCTGGCCTGTGCCGGCCCTGGTTCGATCCCGGCATCCCATATGGTCCCCTGAGCACCGCCAGGAGTAATTCCTGAGTGCAGAGCCAGGAGTAACCCCCTGAGCATCGCTGGGTGTGACCCAAAAAGCAAAAAAAAAAAAAAAAAAAAAGTTATTTGAAGAAAAATGTTCATGATAATGATACAAAATTATATGACCACATATAATTTTGTACCTATTATTAATACTACTGAATAAGCTGTTAACCCTTTTCTGAATGTTGTCTGACATACTATAAATGCATAACACGATAGTAGACAGTGATGGTATAGACGTATTTTCTTGTATTCCCTATAGTATGCATGTTTTTTTTTAGCCATTAAAAAGTAGAGAATAAGGACTATGTCACAGTGCTTTGTGCAGAATTACAATAGGCGTTACTTTTTTTCTTTTCCCTGAAGTATTTGTATATTTAAGTGAGCATATATTGAAGTAAATTTTTAAAGGGTCTCATCTTTTGCAGGAAAGAAAGAGTCATTGTTGGAGACAGTTTATTATATTGCTGTTTAGTTTAAGTTGATATGGTATATCGCCTGATTTAGCGTAGAGGATCAAATTCATAGAAGATGTCTGTACATGAAAAGATGTTGGATATCATTAGGATATACAAATCAGAAACCATGTTGCAGGCCAGAGGTACAGGGTTAAGACATTGATCTTGAAGGTGACTGACTCTTAGTCCATCCTGGCACCAATGTGGGCCCCTAGGTGCCACCATAAGTTACCTTGGCACAGAGCCAGGACTAAGTCCTGATCACCCCCCAGATATGTGGCCCCAAGCGTGGATAAAACAAACGAACAAAAGAATCACATTGAGATACCATTTTACAATAACTCGATTGGCTGAAAATTTAAATACATGCAATAATGATATAAAACATTGAAATCATAAACAAATTTCATTGATGATATATGTCATATTAAACATAGAAATAAATCATAATATATACAAATTTCACTGATGGTCAATATGGAACCTTAAGTAATTGGAAAAGGATTCTTCAATTTGTGGTGCTTGTAAGGTTGGTGTTCTGTGTTTTGTTGGTTGGTTGTTGTTTTTTTTTTTGTTTTTTGTTTTTTTTTTTTGTTTTTTTGCTTTTTTGGTCATACCCGGCAATGCTCAGGGGTTTCTCCTGGCTCTGCACTCAGGAATTATTCCTGGCGGTGCCCGGGGGACCATATGGGATGCCGGGATCAAATCAGTGTGCAAGGCAAATGCCCTACCCGCTGGGCTATTGCTCCCACCCCTGTTTTTTTATTTTGAGTTCATACCCGAAAGTGATCAGGGCTTACTCCTGGTTCTGTGCTCAGGGATCACTCCTGGTGGTGCTCAGGGAACCATTTTGAGTGCTAGGGATTGAACCTGAGACAGCTGCTTGCAAGTCCGCCATATCATTGCTCTGGCCCTAAGATTGAAGTTTTTGAAGTAAACAAGTACTAACTAATTTTCAAACTGAACTCTAAATGGATTAAAAATTTATCTAAATGGGGGCCTTTGAAAAATTCACTGTATCATTGTATCACTGTCTTCCCGTTCATCATCGATTTGCTCGAGTGGGCCCCAGTAACATCACCATGTCCTGTCTCATGCTAGTAGAGCCCAAGGCATCTGCTTGATCCAGAAACATAAAGAGCCTCAATCCATTCTGGAATGAGGTCTATAATTGTTACTGGTATTTGGCATATATATCAAATACAACACGGGTAGCTTGCCAGGCTCTGCCGTGCAGGTAGCATACTTTTGAAAAATTAATTATAGCAATATATTAAGAAAGGTAGTTTCTAGCCAGACTTAATATCTATAATATGTAAAGAACTCTTACAAACCATTGAGAAAAGTAATGACTATTGCAAATAGTAAATTAGGCAATTTATAAAAAAAAGATTTATAAGAGAATAAATAAGAAAAAAAACAAGCAGCTTTAATGATAAAAATGAAAGTGAAACATTTTCAATTTATTAAATTAGTGAAGATTAAAGTAATAGTGAAAAAATTAAGAAATAATCATCAATGTTATTCCAATAGGAATACAAATTATGTAGCCTGCCTGGAGGGTGCTTAGTGTACTGAAGAAGCTATAGTTTTCTTCTGCTCCAATAAGCATACTGTTAGACATTTCTCCTATATAAATAGTAAGATGCACAGACTTTTTTCTTTTAAAAAAAAAATTTGGGGGTCACACCTGGCACTCGGGGTTACTCCTGGCTCTGCATTCAGGAATTCCTCCTGGCACTGCTTGGGGACATTACGGGACATCAAAGATCAAACCCAGGTTGAACATGTGCAAGGCAAACTGCTCCACCTGCCATACTATTGCTTCAGCCCATGTACAGAGACTTACATGTGTTTTTAAGAGTGTTACTTATCTTGGGGCCAGGGTGATGGTATAGTAGGTAGGAGACCCCAGAGGAGACCCCAGAGGGCCCCGAGCAACACTGGCTATGCCCCGAACACAAACAAAGAGCTGCTTATCAGGAGAAGCAAAGTGAGGTAATGGTTAGATTTTGATGGTCTTTAGGAGAAATATGTAAAAGTTGGAAATTTGTTATAGAATTTTGTTAAATTATAGGAGGAATAAACATGATTTAAGTGAAATGTAAATCTGTCCCATAGGCTTGCTCTTCAAGACATGTTCTCCCTGAACTCTTACCTCGTTTGCTAATCTCTAAGTCCCGCTCTCTCTCTCTCTCTCTCTCTCTCTCTCTCTCTCTCTCTCTCTCTCTCTCTCTCTCTCCCCTCTTCATCTCTTTTTTGTCTTTTGTGGTCACACTGGTGATGCTTGGATTACTTCCTAGCTGTGCACTCAGGAATTACTCCTGGTGGTGCTCAAGGGGCCATCTGGGATGCTGGGTTTCAAACCCTGGTTGGCTGCATGCAAGGCAAATGACCTACCCGCTGACTATCACTCTGGGGCCCCCGTACTCTCTCTTGAACACATATTTCTTTGTCTCTCTCCTCACAGCCTTCTAAATAAGTTTCATTCAGTACAAACTATCTTGCTTTACTAAAAGAACTTAAAAGCACCTATATTTGAGCTAGCGGTTTACTGCATATTCGTACATTGTAAAAAAAAAGACAAAGCTTGGTTGTGTACTAGAACTTGAGTATTTGTCTCATGAATAGGTGTATATGTGTGATATTTTTGCTATTTTAGTGCTATATAATTATAGTATGACATAATATATATTCTGGTTTGGGAGCCACACCGAACTGTGCTCAGGGCTTACTTATAGCTCTGTGCTCACGAACCCCTTCTGGTGGGGCTTGGGAACTATACGAGGTGCCAGGACTGGAGCCCAGTTAGGCCTTGTGCAAGGTAAGCGCTTACCCGCTGTACTATCTTTTGACCCTTAAATATATGTTTAAAACGTCCTTTAATGTTCGGTTTTCTTTTTCACTTTGTATGTGTGTGTGAAGCAAGGTAGCTTTACTGATCGAAACTTTCTTAGAAAGATGTGAGAGGAAAGAAAAAGGGGAAATGCGTGTTCAAGAGAGAACAGGGGCTTCTCGGGAGTGGAAGTGGGCGGAGAAGCGAGCCGAGCGCGCGGTGCCGGTCCAGGACAGCACAGCTCGCGGTGCAGCCTACATCACTTTCTTTTTGGGGGGACCCCATGACCAAGCAAGCGAAACCAAATGCTTTTTTTTCTTTTCATTTACAAAATGGACAGCCTAGGAAGAATGAGGGAGCATTTTTTGGGGTGGGTCACACCTGGCAATGCTCAGGGGTTTCTCCAGGCTCTGCACTCAGGAATTACTCCCTGGCGGTGCTTGGCGGACCATATGGGATGCCGGGATCGAACCCGGGCTGGCATGGGCCAGCCGCACACAAGGCAAACGCCCTATCCACTGGGCTATGCTCCATGATGAGCATTTTCAGTTGAGCATTTCCAGATGAGCACTTTGATTTTAAATCTGTTACCCTTCTGTTTAATAGCACTGTGCGTGTAGTTTTCTTATTTCTTATTTCCACTTGTATATAGATTAGAAAATAGTGACATTTAAAATACATAAATCACTTATTCTGTCAGTATCCTGCATCTAAGTCATACCTTTAAATCACTTAAATGCAATGTCTGTACTTTTTTGGAGGGGTCATTCTCAGAGATCCTCAGGGATACTCCTGGCTCTGCAGTCAAAAGTTACTCCTTGCAGTGCTTGGGGGACTGTATAGGATGTCGGGATTGAACCCAGGTGCGCCAAGTGCAAAACAAACTCTCTATCCTCTGTGCTGTTGCTCTGGCCCTAATATCTGTATTTTTAACAAACCAATGCACATATCTGTATACATTTTATGGTAGTAAGAAAATGCCTGGCATTTTTGTTAAAATTTCTTCTCTGAAATAACCTTAAATCTTAGTTAAAAGATTGTGATGGATGAAAGTTTATTAGGAATTAAATAGATTTTTCTGGAAGTTTTCCATATGTATTTATTTTAAAATCTCAAATCGTATGTCGAAAATTCAGTAAGAAATAATTTAGGAGGACCAAGGGTGGCCCATTGTTAGTAAAGTGGGAAGACCTGGGTTCAATCCCTGGCACCACCAAAAAAATAAAAGAAAGTAAGGAAAGAAAATAAGAGGTTTTTTTCATCCTCTACCAGTTCCGTTTAAAAATTGTAGTACTTAGGGTCAGAGTGATAGTACAACATTAAGGCATTTGCCTAGAACGAGGCCGACCAGGGTTCAATCCCTGGCATTCTGAATGGTTCCCAAGCACCGCCAGGAGTAGTTCCTGAGTATAGAGTCAGCAGTACCCCTGAGCATTGCTGGGTGTGACCCAAAAGAGCAAAAAAGGAAAAAAAGAATTATAGTACTCTTTTCCATACATTTTAAGTAGCCATACCAAAAATTTAAAAGCTGTAATACTAAAGCTTATGGATTAATTTAATAATAAAGCTTGTGGGGCTGAAGTGATAGTCCAGTGGGTAGGGCGTTTGCCTTGCATGCGACCGACCCAGATTCGATCCCTGGCATCCCATATGGTCCCCTGAGCACCGCCAGGAGTAATTCCTGAATGCAGAGCCAGGAGTAACCCCTGAGCATTGCCAGGTGTGACCCAAAAAAAAATAATAATGATGATGATAATAATAATAATGATGATGATGATGATAATGATAATAATAATAAAACTTGTAAATTAATTTTGTAGATTAATTCTCAAGAATAATAAGTTTCAAGATTGCTTAAGCTTTGTAGATTAATTCTTCGAGTATAATAAAGTATCAAGATTGTTTCCAGGTAAACATCCAGTCTCATCCCCTTATGCTCATTTGTAAATTCAGAAACTCTTGTTCTTCTTTTCTCAGAAACTCACCAGCTATAGATTATGTTTTAAATGTGGGGGGGGGAAAGTATGTGACTATAAGGGAAACCTTTAAACATTTTTTTTTTTTGCTTTTTTGGGGTCACACCCAGCAATGCTCAGGGGTCTCTCCTGGCTCTGCACTCAGGAATTACTCCTGGCAGTGCTCGGGGACCAAATGGGATACCGGGGATCAAACCTGGGCCAGCACTGGCCAGCCACGTGCAAGGCAAACGCCCTACCCACTGGACTATCGCTCTGGCCCCTACCTTTAAAAAACATTCGGCTGGTCCAACCTAACCATCCTAGCTACAAGTAGTTACCTTCACTTGAATCACTTGAATCACTTGAATCCCGTTATTCATCGATTTGCTCGAGCGGGCGCCAGTAACATTTCCATTGGACCCTATCACGTGCCAATGTAGCCCAATGGCATCTGGTTGATTCAGGAATATGAAGAGCCTCAAACCGTTCCTTCAGGGTCTTTACAAGGAAGTCTGACCATCTTGTAGGTGGGCGGCCACGTGATCTTTTGACATCCCGTGGGATCCAGTCGGTAATGGCTCTAGTCCAGCGGTTGTCTCCAAATCGCATTACATGTCCAGCCCATCTGATTTTCGATGCCTTGGCAAACGAGACAGCGTCCCTGATTCTGGAATAGCGACGGAGGTCAGAACTCCGATTCCTTCTCTCACTTGAGTGAGGCGTGATATTCCAAGCATAGCTCTTTCGATTCCTCTCTGGGAGACCCGAATAGCATTCTCATCCTGCTTTCGTAGGGGCCCAGGTCTCTGAGGCGTATGTTAATGCAGGGAGAACGGTGGAGTCAAAGAGATGTGCCTGGAGCCTGAGGTTCTTTGTCCTTTTAGGTATTTCTTCGATGCCTTTGAAGGCATTCCATGCCGCTCTCTTCCTCCTGCGCAGCTCAGGTTTTAGGTCGTTCATCATGTTGACTTCTCGACCTAGGTACACATAACTGCTGCATTCAGAGATGTTTGTTCCATTGAGAGTGAATGGGGCCTCAGGAACTAGTTCATTCTTCATGAACATTGTTTTCTTTAGATTCAGCTGTAGACCTATCTTTCCACATTCTCGGTCAAAATCAGCCAGTATTTGTGCCTCTTGGCTAATGTTTGGTGTTATTAGAACAATGTCATCAGCGAAGCGGAGGTGGTGTAGTTGCCGACCATCTATCTTCACTCCCATTCCTTCCCATTCTAATTGCCGTATGATGTTCTCGAGGGTGGCACTGAAGAGTTTTGGTGAAATGGTATCACCCTGTCGAACCCCTCTTTTCACATTAATGATCACTTCTTTGTAGAATGGTGAGATCCTGGTGGTAAATCCGTAATACAGCTCACGAAGGATCTTGATGTATTGGGTTTGAACACCCTGTTTGGCTAGGGCTTCGATGACTGCTTCAGTCTCCACAGAATCAAAGGCTTTCTGTAAATCAATGAACGTGAGACAGAGCGGCATCTTGTACTCCCTACAAACCTCGGATGAGCTTGGTTACTGTGTGGATATGGTTGATTGTGCTGAATCCTTTCCGGAAGCCTGCTTGTTCGCATGGTTGTCCTTCATCTAGTGTTCTGCTAATCCTGTTCAGGATGACTCGTGTAAACAGCTTGTAGATGACGGACAACAGGCAGATGGGGCGATAGTTGCCGATGTCGTGAATGTCTCCCTTCTTGAACAGTAGAAGTGTCCTGCTGGTTTTCCATTGGGAGGGCACCTTGCATTCGGACAGGTAGCGTGTGAAGAGCCGAGCTAGTGTATTGATGAGTACCGACGGCAGATTCTTCAGGTGTTCGGGTTTGACTCTGTCTGGGCCTGGTGCTGTTCCCTTCTTTACCGGCGAGATGGGATGTCGGATTTCAGAAGGGAGAACGTTGGGAATGACATATCCATCCTGTGGAATTTGGTATGTGGGCAGGTGGATGTGGCTATCAAAGAGATTTGAGTAGAAGTCCTGGATAATCTTCTCCATTGCCTTTCTGGAAGATGTGATAGATCCACGGGCGTCGGAGGGCAGTCATCTTGGTCTTATAGTTGGCGAAGGACAGGCGGGCAGTGCGAATGCTTTTCCTGGCTTCTGCTGCATCTTCCAATATTTCTGCTCTTCTGTCTTTGAGGTCTTCTTTTATCGCTTCTCTGCACTGTTTAGCAAGCTTGGACGTTAGCATTTGGTCTCCTGAGGCTCGTGCCTTGCCACGTTGGCGAATGAGCTTGAGAGTTTCTGAAGACAGGCATCTTTTTGTGTCTTTCTTTCTCTCGGCATTCTTCGCACAATCATGGAGGTGCTGAACCAGTCGGTTGTATTCTTCATCCATGTCGTCAATGATGGTATCTTCCCATGTTGCTGCAATGGTGCCAAAAGAGTTCCCAGTTGGTGGTTGTTCTGGGAGTTCTCTTCTTAAACTTTGCGGCCTTTTCTCCCCTGTTGCGGGAAGTAGAATTTTGCACGAAGGAGACGGTGGTCCGATCCTGTTTGGAATTTGGGGACGACAGCTACATCGGTCAGACAAAACCGTCGATTGAAGATGGTGTGGTCAATTTCATTGTGGAACTGTCCGCCAGGAGATTCCCATGTCCAACGTTTCGCTTCAGCTTTCTGAATTGTGAGTTCCCATGAATGGGACCCTTGAAAAGCAGGTCAAGACCTTTTAGCAATATGCTATTATATATTGTTCACTATCGACAGATTTATGTCTTGTTCTCATGCAGTATGATAGAATGTGTAAACCCTCAAAATTTCTTTTACTTACCAGCTCACTTAGGTTTGCTTCCTGTCGGAGACACTGCCAAATAATTTTCTTAAATGCTGCTTTTCATCATTCCATTTGAGATTTTTGTTTGCATGCTTGATGATAGCAAGATTTAAATAGTTCACTGTTGAAACTTTGATCAGCTTTTAAAAATCACATGTCATTGATTTTAAATGTTTTTTGGCATGGAGTGAAAGCCATGAGCTCTTGGGAAACCCTTTGTTTGTACGTTGTGTCTTTGTGTTGGCTCTTGTCTATGGCAGTCTTCCTCGCGTGGTGTTGCTCCTCACGAGGGGCTGAGATGGCTAGTAGTAGCCTGGGGTGCAGTTCAAGTATCTTTTCTCTTGGCTCCCTTTAAGAGAGTAGATTTTCTCTCTTTATTCCTTCTCTTACACTTTGTGGCTTGCAATACATACATTTAGAGGTTATCACGTATATCCCTTTGCCTGTGCTCAATGCTCAGTTCTAGTCTGGTATCACCATTTCCAACAATTATTAGCACACTGGTTCCCTTCTCTGTCTTACCTAACCTCTGACTCCCACGCACTTGGGGGTAGATTCCAACCACTGACAAGTCCTCCTGGTCTCAGTTTTACCTGGTCTTGGGTATTAGTCTCATGGTATAGGTTTGTTAGCTGTAGAAGTTCATTTAACAGTAGCTTCTCAAATTATACTTCAATTTCTCTTCAACATCAGCATCACTTGTAAATGAATACCCTAACATTCGTCATTGCTATAGAATTTGACCTTTCTCTGTTTGTACCAATCAGAATGTGATTAGTTCAGGGGGAAAAAAGAATGACAAATCCTTAAATACCAAGATAGATATATATTTTGATAGAGATGTATACATTGATGCTAGGCATGATTTGATTATATTGTACTCCTAAAATAGAAGCATGCACACAGACCAATGTTACCTCACTCAGTAATTGCATGTGTAGAATGGTCAAAACCTTTTTTTTTTTTTTTAAATTTGGGGCTGGAGAGTTAGTACAGTGGGCATTTGCCTTGCACACAGTGGCCTGGGCTCAGTTTTCAGTACCCCAAAAGGTCTTCCCTAACACTGACAGGAGTGATTCCTAAACACAGAATCAGGAATAAGCCCTGAACACTGTTGGGTGTGTGCCCCCCATAAAACAAAAGCTTTCCTATAATTTAAAAACTCTTACTGTTTAAATAACTTGGTCACAGTTGTGTTAATGTTTATGGTGTGGAACTTACCTGCACTTCCACCATCATCGAAGTGTCACTCACCCTTTACCACTGTTCTTAGGCGCTTTCTACCCCACTGTTTCCTTACCTGTCCTCTACCACCCATGGCTTTGGTTCTACTATAAAGGCCTGAGGGTTTGTGTTCATTTAATACTGTCCATTCCACAATTTGTTTTTTTAATATGTCTCTAACAAATGAGATCATCTGCCATTTTTCATTTAACATGACCACCTTTGGTTCCCCAAGGTATAACAAAAGGCAGCATTTCATTGTTTTCCCACAGTTAAATAATACACATTTTATTGGCCTTTGTGTGCAGATGGTATTTTAACATTTTTGTGTGTTTATTTGTCATTCATTTTTTTAAATATTTTTTAAAATGTTTTATCATACCACCATGCAATATACAATTACAAAGATATTTTAGTTTCAGTCATTGTTCCAGCACCCATCCCTCCACCTGTGCCCTATTCCCACAACTAGTGTCCCCAGATTTCCTCCTCCCCATCCCCCAGTCTGCCTGTATAGAGCTCCTTCTCTCTCTCTCTCTCCCCCTCTCTCTCTGTCTCACTCACTCACTCTCACTCTCCTCTCTTACACATTGTGGCTTGTCCCTACAGACATTTAGGGATTATCATGTAAATTCCTTTGTGTACATTCAATGCTCAGTCCTAGTGTGGTGTTACCATTTCCCACAATTGGTAGAAAACTAGTATATATTTATATCCCATTAATGAGTGCAGTCATTCTATATCTGTCCTCTACCTTCTGACTAATTTCACTCAGCATGATAATCTCCATGTCCATCCATTTGCAGGTATAATTCATGACTTAATCTTTTCTGATAGCTGCATAGTATTCCATTGTGTAATGTGCCATAGTTTATTTTTTAAAAAATATTTTATTACACTACCCTGAGATACACAATTACAAAGATGTTCATGTTTGGGTTTTGGTCATATAGAGTTCCAGCATCCATCCCCTCCACCAGTGCACATTTCCCACCACCAGTGTCCCCAATTCCTCCCCCTTCCTCTATCTAAGACCCTCTCTGGCAGGGTCTTTATCTCTTCTCTCTCTCTCTCTCTCTCTCTCTCTCTCTCTCTCTCTCTCTCTCTCTCTCTCTCTCCCTTTTTTACGTTGTGGATTGCAATACATTTAGAGGTCATCACTTGTATCTTTTTTTCCTATATTAAATGCTCAGTTCTAGGCTGGTATTATCTTTTTTTTTTTATTTTATGGGTCAGGATGCTCGGGGTTCCTGGCTCTGCACTCAGGAATTACTCCTGCTGGTGCTCGGGGACCATATGGGATGCCCGGGATTGAACCCAGGGCATGGGCCGGCCGCGTGCAAGGCAAACGCCCTACACTCTGGGCTATCGCTCCAGCCCCTAGGCTGGTGTTATCATTTTCAATGATTATTAGCAAGCACACTGTTCCCTTCTCCATCTTAACCTAACCTCTGACCCCCACGTGTTTGTGGTAGATTCCACCTATTGACAAGATCTCCTGATGAATGCTTTGCCTGACCTTGGATATTAGTATCATACTCTCTCTCTCTCTCTCTCTCTCTCTCTCTCTCTCTCTCTCTCGTTCTCTCTCCTTCCCTCCTCCCTCCCCATATATCTACATATTGTGCAAATAAATGCAGTCATTCTGTATCTGTCTTTTTCCTTCTGGCTAATTTCACTCAACATATTCCTCTCCATGTCCATCTGTTTATAGGCAAATTTCATAACTTCATTTTTCCTAACAGCTGCATAGTATTCCACTGTGTAGATATACCACAGTTCTTTATCATCAGACCTCTGGTTGTTTCCAGATTCTGGCTATTGTGAATAGTGCTGCTATGAAAATAAAAGTGCAGATGGTGTTTAGCTGTGTGTTTTTGGCTTCCCAGGGTATATATTCCCAGGAATGGTATGACTGGGTCAAATGAGAGCTCAATTTCTAGTCTTTGGAGGATAAATGTCCATATCGTTTTCCCAAAAAGGCTGACATTCCCACCAACAATGGATGAGAGTCTCTTTCTCCCCGCATCCACACCAGCATTTGCTGTCCTTGCTCTTATGGATATGAGCCAGTCTCTGTGGTGTGAGATGATATCTCATTGTTGTTTTAATTTGCATCTCTCTGATGATTAATGACGATGAGCACTTTTTATATGCCTTTTGGCATATGGAAATTTCTTCCTTGTCATTCGAATTTCTTCCTTGTCAAAGTTTCTGTTCATTTCTTCTCCCCAGTTTTTGATGAGGTTGGCTGTTTTCTTCTTGTAAAGTTTACCAGTGCCTGATATATCCTGGATATTAACCTCTTATCAGATGGGTATTGAGTGAATATTTTCTTCCTTGTCATTCGAATTTCTTCTTGTCAAAGTTTCTGTTCATTTCTTCTCCCCAGTTTTTGATGAGGTTGGCTGTTTTCTTCTTGTAAAGTTTACCAGTGCCTGATATATCTTGGATATTAACCTCTTATCAGATGGGTATTGAGTGAATATTCTTTCCCAGTATGTGGGCTGTCTCTGTATCTTGGTCACTGTTTCTTTTGACGTTTAGAAGCTTTTCAGTTTTATATAATCCCAATTATTTATCTTTGCTTCCATTTGCTTTGTCAGTGGTGTTTCATCTTTGAAGATGCCTTTAGATTCAATGTCGTAAAGCGTTTTCCTATGTTTTCTTTGATGTACCTTATAGAGTCATGTCTGATCTTTGATCCATTTTGATCTGATTTTTTGTGCATGGTGTTAGAAGATCTAAGTTTATTTTTTTTACATGTAACTGCCCAGTTTTCCCAGCACCACCTGTTGAAGAGGCTTTCTTTGCTCCACTTAATATTTTTTGCTCCTTTTATCAAAGGTTAAGTGATCACATATTTTAGATTGTGTGTCACGATATTCAGTTCTGTTCCATAGGTCTACAGGTCTGTCTCATACCAATACCATGCAGTTTTAATTTTGACTGCTTTGTAGTAGAGTTTGAAGTTTGGGAAAGTGATACCTCCCATCTTCTTTTTCCCAACGATTGCTTTAGCTATTCATGAAGGTTTATTATTCCACAAATTTCAGGAGTATTTGGTCAATTTTTTTCAAGGATGTCGTGCGTATCCTTATAGGGACCACATTGAATCTGTACAAAACTCTAGGGAGTATTACCATTTTGATAATATTAATTCTCCCAGTCCACGAGTAGTGAATGTTTCCACTTCCTCAGGTCCTCTTTTATTTCTTAAAGCAAAGTTTTGCAGTTTTCCTTGTATGGATCCTTTAAATTCTTAGACTGATTCCTATGTATTTGATTTTCTATGGTGCAATGTGAATGGGATCATTTCTTTAATATTTCTTTCTTTTTCATTATTTGCATATAGGAAAGCCATTGACTTTTGGGTAGCAACACTGTATTAGACATTTATATAATACTGTATTAGTTGAAATGGTTGTACTAGAAAAAAAATAACGAGGGACCATATCATAGAGATACTTAAGGCAGTGTTGAAGGAGAAATTTTTGTAATTCCTCATTTAACTTTTTTTTTCTTTCCACAAGATTCTTCTTGATGAACTCGCTTCTACTAAACACTGGGCATCCATGCATGTTTCTGACCACAGCGGATTTCACTACCGCCAGTTTTTGTTAAAGTCATTGATTAGCCAAACTGTGATAGTTGGTTCTGTGTTGGAGCAAAATCATTTGAGAAGTGAGCAAACCCTAATTCTTCCGAAAAATGAAGAAGCATCAGCCTCAGCAGAAGAACCAAGGATAAATCTTCCTCGTCTTCTAGAAGAAGAAGTCGAAGTTCAGTACTGATCTCATTGACTCCTACCCCGGACATGAAACCCTTTGGTGTCATAGGTAAGAGAAGGGAAGTCAAGTCCTGCCTGAAACCTTATGAAGTTATAGAAGGTACTGCATCTTACTCCTGCATGCTGGGGTAAATACTCTTGGTGGTTGGGCTTTAAGCTGAGTATATTGGAAGGAGCTTATTTTACTGTACCACTCCTCTTTGTGATTGACAGTATGAAGCTACCCATTTGGGTCTCTACTGTTGGCTTTAGACGGTGGTCTCTGACTTTGATTACAGAACAGAGTGTTGGGGCTGATTGGGGTCCCCATAGAAACTGGGGGTTTGGCAGGTTCCCTGGCTACATTTAGGACCTTTGACCATCCCCACAACCAGTGGTCAAAGGAAAAGACTACAGGCGTTAGAAAATCTAAGGTTTTAATCTGCCTTTACTCACTTCTCACTCCACCTAATGCCATGTACACGCCACACCAAGTCAAATCAATTCTGCAAGAGATACATTCTTTACAAAGGGTTGGGAAAGGGAATTACAGGAGGCAATGGCCCTTAATCCAGAAACAGTGAGATGAGAGAAAATTTGGGGCTATAAGACCACCCAGGACAGAGTATTGTTTTCTCTTATCCTTGGCTGGTATCATTTCAAAATATTTCTAGTTATTTTGTATAAACACAGTAAGAGAGACAGACATTTATCTACATGCAGGATTAAATTTCTAGGATGACCTTTCCTGAGGCGATCGCACCATATAGCCCAGACTACATTCCTCTGGCCATATTATTCATTCCTAATCCCCACAAAGTCCTTTTTTGATCTGTTATTTATCTTTGGGTCAGTACAGTTTGTTCCATGACCTTGCTCTAGCTTATATTGTTCAGGACATTTAGTCTGTCCTATGTCGAGCCAGGGTAGTTTACTCATGGCTTTCTCTGGGTCCATTCAGTCCCACGGTGGGACATTCCTTTTGGGGTGTAAGGAATTAGAATCAATCTAAGGGCAATTGAGGTTTTTAAGTTAGGAAATATGTTAGATGCCCAGGAGTAACAATTCAGAATTAATTAACTCCTATATCACAAATGCATAGCCTTAACTATCTTCCTGTGTCTATACAAAGATCCTTTGTGCTAGCATAAACATGTAAAGAGCATACAGGAAAGAGAGAAACAACCTTTCATTTACAGCACGGAAACACAGGGTTATGAGCAAAAGATACTCCAACCCAGAGTATTAACCTTTGTTACTTCCAAACTAATACAGAATTTTTTGAATGGATGGAATCGAAGTGTTCTTTGTTCATATACAGATTAATTGGAATTTGGGCTTGCCAGTAAGAAGAGAGAGTTGGGATGATCTCTATTACTCTGTATCTACTATTATTCTGATACCATTATTTCTAAGGTTCCATTATTCTTAGGGACCTTATTTATCTTTAAGAAACTTCATTCTTGGTACTTCCCCCTTCCTGTGGTGGGGCATTTCAGGAAGGTAATAGTGGGTTTGAATCAGTACGTTGGGGAACTTTCTGTTTGTTGCCTTAAAGAAGGTAGATTTCCACAAGAAGCTTGGTGTATTTTTCTTTTCCCAAGCAATTAAGCTTGGGAACTTCCGTTTTAAGGGCTTAAGAATTGCTAATGTATGTGGTGAGTTATTACATATGTGTAATTTACTATAGTCAAAAATATGTGGATTCTTGACACATGTATCTTCATTTTTATCATCTTAGACTCTCATAATGAGTCTAAGAGCAGAAGAACTATTTTCCCTTAAAGGAATAATAGAAACTATATTAAAAAATTGTTTTGTGGTGGTTGGGGAGAGATTTGGGGTTGCCCCCAGTGGTACTTGGGACTTACTGCTCGCTGTGTGCTCGGGCTTACACCGAGTGGTCCTCACGAACCATATGTGCTAAGAGCCTGACTCAGGTCAATTGTGTGCAAGGTGAGCACCTTCCTAGCTCTACTCTCTGGCCCAGAAAATCTAAGTTTTAGATTCTCATGATGGGCTTAAAAGAAAGTTCAGTTGTTTTCTAAATAATATGATCAACTATGGGCCATCTGTTCTTAGTAAGGAAACTATTGAATAGAGGCTGTGGATTAAGCATGTAGAGGGAGCATTTGAACTGCTTCTGTGAGAATCATTAGTGTTCTGGGACACTGGGTGATGAGGGTTGGTGTTGGTTTTGGGTTTTCATTTATGGCAGAGGCTGGACTGAGGCACACTTGTTTCTTATTACGGTCACAATGATAATTCTCTTAGAAGTGTTCTCATAGACTTTTGGTTGGGGAGGGAGCAGCTAGTGTTGTTTTTCACAATCCAGTAAATAAGGATCTGTCCAAATGGCCCAGTCTTTATCATAAAACTTTCTCCCTCTTTCCCATGATACTTCTGGGTTGCAAAGGAGCAATGGACTAAGTAAGATTTGTTATGTTTTGAGTCGACCAACTTTTTCTGTATTTATTTTCCCAAAAAAATCAGACTTTGATATTTGTTTCTTCTCTCTTGGCTTCCTTCTACTCTTTCCCAGGCTGACATGTTTTCTACCTTCAGCATCATTGGAATGGTAGGTTTCCTCACAGTGTGACCCAGTTGTCACCAGCAGACAGCACTGGGGAACTGTAAGTGACTTGCACCTCATCTCAGGGGGGCCCACGTTTCTCAGGCAATGGAGGTAGACGGACTGAGTGACTCTGGCAAGCAGGGGCTTTTCTCAGGAAACCAAACGCCTGAAGCGGACCCCAGCTCCTCGCTCTCCAGGCCTGGAAATGGAGCACAGGTTCATCGATCAAGTGTTGTCTACGTGCCGCAACGTGGAGCAGGCCAGGTTTGCCGAAGTGCATACAGGAAGTGGCTGGTTACGCTGAGTCGGTGAGAGAAATGGACGAGGTGCAGGGTCCCCTTTCAGTGCAATACTGTTTTCCCTCCTTTCTTATTTACATAGTTGCATGAATTGTCCATAATTGGCTAACTATATGTTCTTCATCTTTAGGTTGAAAGTCCATAGGGATCTTTAATTTATTTTGTTAAGAATTGACATTCCTTTGGGGATATAATAATTCTGTAGTTCTTCCTGCTAAACAGTGAGTCTTAATATTTTTAACTTCTTATCCTTTATATTTCTGTACATGAGATTTCTTCTCATCTGCTTCTAAAGTAGATGAGACCTCCACCCACCGCAGTGCAATTGCTGCATAGACTAATTTTTTAAAAGTGAAAATTTATGCTATAATTCCATTTAAAAGCAGTACAAATGCAAAATTACGTGATTTAACGGCTGATTTGAGAATCAAATGGCCTGATGGATGGATATGTGAAATGCAAATCTTTTTTTTTCTCTTGAACACCCTACTCGTGATAGACCAATGTAACCAAAGTGAGAAATGTTTGAATTTATATGAAAAAGTGCTTCTAACATGACCCATTTTTGAAATGGTTATTTTAAAGAAACTAATTTTAGGATTTTATGCAGTAGCAGTACTGGAAAATTATTTTTATTACTAGTTTTGATAGATTGTTTTTTACCTCAAATTTGGTATATGCCAAAAACAGTCAGCCCATATAAGCAAACGTTTTTTGAAAACCTGAAATGCCATTTTTTTGTTATATGCTTATTTTACTTTTGAAGTGACCATGAAGAATGGAAGAAATATTTCAAGAATGTCCATTAAAGTCTTCCTTTTTAAAAATTTTAGGTATTGAGCCACTGGATGAATTATAAAACTTCTTGAAATGATTATTGAAAGTTTACTGGCAAAAGCCAGGAGAATAGTATAGTTTCCGAGGTTAGTTCTTCAGTCTTTATTTTAAAAAATAAAGCCGCTTTTTAAATTTTAGTACTAAATTTATCAGGGATGAGGTACCAAAGTATCCACCTTATTGTTAGCTGTGTATCTTTTCAGTAAGTAATAAGGGCTGGATTTTTCAAGTCATGAGTCGGGTGGGAAAAGGGCCTACAATATCTCTATATAAATACATATATGTCCCCTCTTCTTCCTACATACTCTATATTCTTCCAACATAGCATTCTTTGGTTTTCCCAATTGTTCCATATTTTCCGTCTCTTTCACTTTTTCGCACTGTCTTTCCTGTATTATTTCAGGGATGCATATTGAAGATAACTCTTTATCTCATGAATTTCAGAATCCACTAAACACTCTGTAATATGAGTCTGAACGGCTCCTCTGCAGATAGCAGAACTATCTGCTAATGATGGAAATCTTAAGCAATGTTTTAAATGTGTTGTCGTAAGCATGTGTGAGCTGTCAGGAAATGAAGCAGCTGTGACCAGCATCCTCCTCTGTTTCCTGACTTTCCTTCAGGAAGAGGAGATAGGTGTGAAGGGAAAGGCACACCTCTTGTCTCACCGGTAGGGAAACACTGAATTTGAGTTGGGTGATGAGCATTATGGGGGAAAAAAAAGGCCCGTTGCTTGTGTGTGCACCATGATTTTCTTGATTGGCAGTCCTTTATGTGAGACTCAAGAACACCAGAAAAAAGTTGTCCAACCGGCCCCTGTTTTCAGAAGCTGCTCTTCTCTCTTGGGGCAAAAATTACCTTTTTTATACTTTTTTTGGTACTTTGGTCAGAAAATAATTGCCATTGTGAACATAATTCCACCACTCTTTGGGTGCAGAGCATCTTTTGAATCAAATACCCTCAAGGTCTACCTGGACCTCTACAGATAAAATCTTTAGTTTGACTTTCAGCACCTGTAGGGTGTAGGGGACAGCTTATGTGTGTACCGGATGCTATGGAGATTCCACTGTTTTGCTCATAAATGTTGCCAAATTCTGGCCTCACTCAGTATTCTTGTTTCCAAGCATCGTTGTATGTATCCCAAGTAATATGGCCCTTATACTTTGATGTTAGACTGTCATGACAGGATTATAATAAATACCCTGTGAAATAGGAGCCAATATTTTATAGTGCTTCCAACAGTTTTATACCTTCTCTCCCAAATTGTGCCCAATTTTGATGTTAAATTTCAAGTGTTTTAAGACACTTAATCACCCCAATCCTTTGAAGCTATGCAGTACTTTAATATGTTGTGATCTCTCGTCTTCCTATTCAAGTTTTAAGTAGAGAGTAAAAACAGAACTATCCAAATTAAAAAAAAAAACAGAACTATCCAAAGGTTACTGTTTATATGTGACATGTGTATTACTCTGTTTCTGAAATTTGAGTTGTGTTCATTCACAGAAAACTAGTATTGCCGTAGGAGTTTCTTTCCCCCACCCCTGTCTCCAAATGGTTTGATGTCTAAATTCCCTCTTTGTAGTATGAGCTTACTTCTGACAGAATGTGCTCATGCGGTAGAAGGATGTACCTATGTTCAGGGATTTAGTAATCTTCACTTAATTTTTTCTCTATGAATATATCATTCTTTAAGAGGAAATGTTGTGGGTTGGCACACATCTTATGAAACTTCCATTGAAGAATAGTCTGTTTTGCCATTCTGTGGATCAGGAGTCCTCCTGACGAGCAACAAGCAATAAGATCTGTAAAGATCTCCACACCCCCTTCCTCTAGAGCACCAGTTTCTTAGGAAACCTTCGTACTCCTGTAAACTCCCAGAATCTGTCTGTGCCTTGTACACTGGGAGGACTCACTCAACATTTATTAACGAATGATTAGCTGAAAAAAAGGGAAGACACGAGGGATATATAAAGTAAGTTCTGACTGAGAAATTGATGAATTAGAGCAATGAATTGTGCATGAAGTAGCTTTATGATACTTCAGGAAACCATTAAATATAGACTAAGTTAATTTAGATGTTTTCCTTCACTTAACTACCTTGTTTAAATTTATTAAATCCCAGTCAATTACAACTCTATAATGATCAATTTGAGCACTTTTAATGTACATTTAAAAATTATAGAACTAAGGATGACGAGCCCATTTGCGTTGCACTCACAACTTTCCGTTCATTTGTAGTGCTGGGGGCTCAGCCTATCCCCAGCTGGGTCCCTGCTTGGGGGGCAGCTGGAGGAACGCTTTGACCTCAAGGCTCATCCTCTGTCCTTAAATGTTCATGGCATGTTTCTCCTTTTTCCACAGCAACTTTGTGAACCTTGTGGATATTTCTTAAGCCTGCATGAATCATTTCTTAAAATTTAAAAAATCTGACACTATTAATGTCCCCTTTTCCCACCCTTTTACTTTGCTTCCTTCCCCTTTTTTCTATACTTAAAAGTTTTGATATCTCTGGCAGACGTTTAGTCCTATTCCTTATTCCTGTGGTATGCTTTAATTTAAATGAAAGGCTTAAGCATTAATAGGATTAAAATATTGAGGTTGTCACTACTGAAATCTTCATTGAAGGGCTTATGTGGTATCTTGCTTATGTGATATCTTGGTCCAAGCTATGGAAGCCAAAGTTGGATTTTTTATGCGGCGCTGCTGCTGGAGCACATGCGGGTATCTAAATATTTAGATATCTCATCATGTCAGTTTCTGCTTGGGACACAAAATGCGCATGCACACAGAGAATGTTTGATACTGTTGGGAGGAAAATGGCACCTTAGTGATTCTTTCCTGCGTACGAGATTGTGTCTCGCACAGGGAGCCAAATGCCGTGTAGCACAATTACCACTAGCCGCAGCTTCATCTCTGCCTTGTGGGTAACAGGAAGTAGCAGAGACTCTTTTTCACCTTTGACAGAAAGCTTTTGTGAGCCTGGTCACTTAAAGGAAAATAACAAGGCATTCAATAAAATAGGGTAGCAAGTTTGAAGTGCACTGAAGCAAGCAAACCTGGTGCTCAGCCCTTTTCTCAAACAGGTTCTGCAGTGCCTGGCAGCTGCGCTGGCGCTGGAGTGCTCAGAGGCGCCCCTTGCGTGGGAGGACAGGAGGCGAGGCCAGCTCTGTCGGGAAAGCGGGCCAGGAACACCTGAGAATTCTACTCAGTGTCACACAGTGGATGGGGGGGCAGATAAGGAATAATCTACACTCACTGTTAACGCAAGTGCCTTGCATACACCGCGGGTGGGGGCAAGATTTTATTTAGATCTGATGCTTAATAGAAGACAGAGGCGCCAAGTCTCGCCCTTTTTTGTGACTTGCTCTCTTTATTCCACTTGCTGGGCATGGTAACACAGCATTTTTTTATCCTTGAACGCAGGATGTTTTGGGTTGTATTTAATTTTCATTTTTAAGCACCCTACTGAGAAAATGTTTGGTATGACAGAGAACTATTTGAGGCTGGTGATATCACATAGTCATAATTAAAGATCACCAGGAATCTAAAGGAAAAATATCCCAGCTCTAAAGGAAAAAAAGTGAGACTCCCCTAAAAGAGAGGCCATACAGTTGTTCTGACTGAGTCCTGTGCTTCATTTTCGGGACCTGAGGGGCTTCCCTCCCAAATTCAGGCTTACACAAGATAGCGAAAGAAAGAGGGCACAGGACCTTTATTCTTTGAAATGCTGGAGAAGATGAAGAGACTAGGGTGAAGTTTAGACTGGCATTTATAATGGGGGGTGTGGATATGAAGTGGGAAGGCAAGGGGAGGGGAGTAATTCTGCGTCATGAGATAGCATGTAATTTTAAATGGTCAGGTCATAAAAATATATATAGCTAAAGATTCCAAAGTGCTTTCCAGAGAACTGCTGAATAATATAATTCCTCAAGGGCACTAATATATCACGCTCGTGTTGGAGATCATTGCACAGTTGTGAATCTGGGGTGCGGACACCTCAGCTCCCAGCTGTGACTGGCGTTGCCTTATCAGGCCATGTTGACACTGTAAATCCCAGCCCTGTGCCGAAAACGGCAGCAGTGACTTAGTCTGCTGATGAAACCTTGTGCTTCCAAGAGTATTTGCTCTGTGTAGCTTGTGCTTTCTGGACTAATCTGGTCCGCCAAGCTAACCCTGTCATTTCTCCTATTAGTCTGTTATTCCTCAGGGTGTAGAAGATATAGTAAATTTAGGACAAAATATTTTATATTCAGTAGCAAAATATAAAATTGCAAAAACACGTGAAATATATAACTAGCTCTTAAAATTTTAGTGTAGATAGTATTTTTTGTAAACGGCAACTGGTACAGTAGCTCGTAGATGCCCTGTGATTGCCTCATTGTCTCTGCTTTTTTCGTTGTGGGTCTCTATTGTGTGTCTTCTTTGACATGTGCCGTCTCTGGCGATGATTTCGTATTGTTTTTCATGTTTGACCTAGATCAGAGTGTTTCAGTTCGTATCATTCTCAGTTTGGGGAAATCCTGTTGAAGAACATGATTGCTGTTGATTTTCAATCTGGCCACTCTTCACATTCAACTGCATTCCCCTAGAAGAGTATTTTATGCGCAGAGCATTGTGTAATGCCTTGAGTCTTGTAAGAACTGAACAGGTCAGAATTGCTAAAGGCTTGTTGAAAGTAGCTTCTCTCTGTCTTATGCCTAGTTTTTCTTATTCTTAGCTTCTAGAGAAATATAGGAGATGCATAATCAAGTTCAAATGTACAAAACGATTAGCAGCTGTACACCAGTGCACGTGAGAAATGTTGATATTTTGAAAGCATATATGTGTATGTTCATATGTATACATACATATATAAATGGAATTTGGAAATTGATTAGTATAATGGTTTGACAAAACATTGTACCTGTAGAATTTTTATTTTCTTATTTCAAGGCAGTTTTCTTTATTAGATAGGCCACCTCAAGCAAAACTGGCAACCAACACATCTGCCCCTGTGAGGCCTAATAAGCCGGGTGTGTGTATGACTTTGTATTAAGCTTCTGGCCACTTATGGCTCATTCTTTTATGGCTTTCCTTCCATAGTTTTAGGAAGTCAGCCTTAATGGTGTTTATGGCAATCACTTTCCTTAAACTACTATGCAGCATAGTGAAGGCCTTTACCCTTATAAAGCAAATTTGAGGGCTTTTACTGTCATAGGGATGCGCCATGGCACACGGCTGGGCATTGAGTCCCACAGCATCGCCAGAGATGCTCATGCGCCGCGTACGGACTCCTCCTCACAGTGCCCTTCTGTGTGCGGAGCAGCTCTGCCTTCTTCCTTTCTACAGAGTGAGTGTAGACTGTGCGCTCATATTAGGTGCTTGATACGTCCTTAGTCAACTATTGATCAAACTGAGCATTCCGAAAATAGATTCTTGTCATCTTTTCACTGAGGAGTATATTTTTAGAGTAATATATGTTTCAAATGGAAGAATTATATTATGTGATATGAATCTTTAGGCTTATTTAGGCTAGACTTAGTAACACAATTAAAGTGTTTATGTAGAACAAGATCTGCAATAGGAGATATGGAAAGTTTAATATTGTTTTGTGCAAGGCACATTAACTAAATGTGATTAAGTTTTTTAATAGACTTCTGAACTCCATACTATAGTCTTCTGCTATTGTTTCGGTGTTGCAGATCCAGTTTCTCCATAACATCCAGTATTAGCGTATAAAAAAGTTCCTTTTTTTTCTTCCTCAAGTTTTGGTTGCTTTCTTAAAAGTGGTAATGGTAAAATCTGAAGTTATCATAAGTAACTGAAGCTTACTTTCTTAGAATATCTTCAAAAAGTTGTGACGTTATGAATGATGTAGTTTCAGAATCTCTTACATTTAAATTGCTCTTTGGGCGTTTTCGACTATTTATTTAATAGAAGCAGAAAAAGCCAGACATTCCCGCCTCAGCTCTTAGGAGCAGAGTACCAGACACCCTGCCTTCCTGGGAGTTTGAGGCTGGCGTAATGCTGACATCTCAGTCAGGTGACCACTCTCAGTACTGCGTCTTGGTCTGTTATTCAAGGAGAGAGAGTAACACACATTCTTGATTTTACTTGGTTTTGTCTTGGACAGAATAAAAGATGGAGTGTTTTGAGTATGTGAGATAGATACTCTGGTACAAAAACTATAAAAACATGGAAAAAACTGATAATGGTTCACTTTTTAAATAAAAAATCAAGTCTCTTAAACACTCACAGTAGTTTATTTTGTTCCATTTGTTTATTTTAACACTGAGAGACTTGAAAAGAAATAGTTCTCTGATTCTGCTATTAGAATTCACCATGTGTGTTCATTTTATATTGCCTGATTCTCTGATAAAGCATTTCAATAAGTTGTAGTAAAATTGCTTTGAGGTGCTTTTTTTTTTTTATAGACTATGGTTAAATGGCAAGCTATACAAATGATCTGTGGTGCAAAAGTCAGATCCTGGGCATTCAAGTTAACTCTTTGTATTTTATTTTACTGGAGATGCTACATGTCTTCTCCCTGACCATGCTGTAGTTTCACTGTGATGGCGCCTGTTCCACTGCCTGTACTGTGCTGTGTGTCTCTTAGATTTTGAATTGTGCTATGGCTTCCCTGTGCAGTGTAGCTTGCTTCTGACCACACAGTGCTTCCTCTCCATTTGCACTGTAGCTACAGTAGTTTCTCTCGGGTTGCTGTATAGCTTCACCTCTGTTCACATTGTAGTTTCATTCTGCTCACATCGTACTTTCATGCTCCTCCCCGCTGGTTGTCCTCGAACACACTGTGGTAGTAGTTCACTCTGTTCCTACGATGGTTTTGACTCACCTGTAGTCTTTCGTAGGGCACACAGTTTTCTCTCCATGTATTAAATAGTCCATACTAAAGTTCCTTTATCTCTCAGTAATAACTGACGCTTGTTTTGGTAAATTTTTTTAACAATCGAAATGTGAGGTACCTTGCAGAGGGGAAAAAATGAATTTTGCAACAAGATATTTTAAAAAGTCTGCTTTTGTTATTCTGAACGTTAGCTCTCTAGGTGCTTAATGAAGGATGCTAAGTTCCAAGGCTAATATAATGACTATAGATTATTTATTTTAGCGCTGTCCAATAGAAATAAAGAGCCACATGTTATAGTTTCCTAGTCAACACATTAAACAAGTAAAATTAATTTTAGTATTTTATTTAACCTCAAGGTATTGAAATATTATTTTAGTGTGTAATCATGTAAAAAATTATTAAACAGACAGTTTCCACTCTCCCCATAGTAAATCTTGAAACTTTAGCCTGTTTTGCACTTCATATGTTTCTTAGTTAAGATTAGTTGCATTTCAAATGTACAGTAGCTTCATGTGGCTACGGGTACTGTAATACAGTAGTTAGATAGAGTACAAAAGTATGATTATATTAAATTGAAGATTGTGAGACAGTCATGGAAATATGATACTAAAAAGTTAATATACTTTATAAAGTGGCTAACGAATCATCTACTCATTTGCCTTAGTCTCATTTTAAATTCACTCCAGGTGTAGACTCAACATGTTCCAACTTGCCGAGCATTATTTGGGAAGAAATTCCCAAGCCATGTAAAATACCATGATACACTTGATTTTAACAACATATTATTAACAACATGAATGTGTATGCTGAATTTCTGTCCTATTCCTTCAAAATGATAGCGTAACCTGCATGTTAATCATGTAACCCTATTTTGTTTTTGTAGTATTCTTACTAACAATGTGTATTAACGAACAGCCCTAGGAGTCCAGTTTTCCTATGCAGCTGTCTTCTAGTACTTACAGGTACACTTACTACGTTGTAATAAAGTGGCAGGAAAGTAGAATGAACCCTTCTTTTCTCCATTAGATTTATTTTCATCATGTGACCCATGTACGTGCGAGCTATAAATTATTGTGTCTGTAGGATATGGAAAATGGGTTTCATGTCTTATCTTTACTAAGTGTTTGTGATTTCGAAGTAAACCTTTTCTCTCCGAAGATGAGTATTAACTGTGATTTTCTTTTATTTGTGGTGGCATTTTAAATGACTCCATCAGGTTGCAGTGATGGTGGTAGTTGGGTTGAAATGCTGTTGAGTGAACCCCGTGACTTGATTACTTGTATTTAGAGAGAATTTCAAATGTCACTTGAGTCTTTACATAAAATGAAAAATGTCAAATGAAATAAGAGAAATGTTCAAGTTTGATTTTTTGCGCAAAAATACACTTTTTAGCCTGATTATGAAAATCACTTGCTAGATACGTTTTACTCTCCTACTCAGATGAAGGCCTAGAGCAGTAAATCACCTAGTCATTTCTAGTGTTACGACGTGCATGAAGTAGGAAAGGGTAGGCCCAGTGGTGCTTAATTGAACCAGGCTCCAACATCAGGGATCTCTTTGTGGCAGTGCTCATGGAACTGTTCGCAGCACAGGGCAGCCATATGTAAAAAAGGGACCTTATCTGTGGTCCTGTGTGTCTGGTCCCATCATATATTCTATTAGTCCTGGGTCTTGGGTTGCGTATAGATTCAGTTGTTTAAGTGGGATAATGCATAAATCCTGAAAAGCATGCATGAAGCAACAATCGCTTTTACTCAGATTGGAGTATCTTGAAAGAATGTTTACTGTGAGAGTCCTTATTATTTTGTTCCATAACTAGGTTATGTTTTAAATAATATGCTGCTATTATTAATGCCTAATTTGGGGTAGGAAGCAAGATCTAGAATTCATTTTGTCCCATTCTAAGGTACCTAGTGTTTAAAAAGCAGTGTCAGTTTTTATTTGATAAAGTGGTATTTGCTTTGATACGCTAGGGAGGGAACTAGTTGCCTAAGGTAGTCTTGATTTGAAACAAGTGGCAGAATATAAATAACTTTGACAATAATAGCAAAGTACTTCTCTGGGAAATTGCTTAATGGTGTTTCTGGAGATGAACAGTAACAGCAGCGGCAGGATGACGGTGGGCAGTTGAGACCTCTTCATCATCTGCATTTAGCAAATACTGCTTTTTTTTTGGGGGACACTCACATTTTTGCTTGGTGATGCTTTTTTTCTTAGGAAAAGATAACAGTTTATCCTTATTCCCTTCTGCTGCTTTTTTTCAGGAGGTGTGGGGCAAGAGAGGTTAATTCCCTGGCAGTAAGTACCCCTGGGATTATTCCCTGGCTTTGTGCTCAGGAGTGACTCCTAGTGGTGCTCAGGGGACCGCATTGATACCAGGGATCTAAACCAGGATTACTCAATCACAGCAAAGGCAAGTGCCTTAACCTTTGTACTGTCCTCTCCCCAAAATGAAAACTTAAATGACATGGCTCCCTTTTATTCCTCTAATCCAAAATGGTAAGGTACATGCCAGCTGTAAAGGTCACAAACATATCTCTTATAATACA